>WOGP01001276.1:0-37694 GCA_015342065.1 Leptinotarsa undecemlineata | reverse complement strand
TTCCTGTCGAAGATAGTATTCTTCTTAAAAGATTGTCTCTGGTCTGGATTCCTGGCCATACTGGCCTGGAAGGCAATGAAGCTGCTGACTCTCTTGCTAAGGAGGGTGCTGCAAGCGGCTTCATTGGACCAGAACCGCAGAGCATATACTTTGTGCCTGCACCGCTGGGGACCGAATCAGGTTCTTTGAGTTCGGCAGATCCGTACTCTCACCATCGGACCTGAAAGACCATACAAACTAATCGGCTTCGTTAAGAAGTTGGGTTTATTTGGCCGAGTGTGAATAGGTGTGAGCCACAGTAAACCCTTATGGGTTGCGGTGGAGAGTCGAATAGAGCCACTCACTTCAGACCTACCTACAGTTGAGCTACGCGACTTTGTAGATTTTAATGACTCAACTGATTCATTATGTGTATATTTCGACGGCGGGATTCCAGCAGTGGCTCTGCTAGTTCTTCGAACAGCACCTTCCTCTCGTGATATCATTCAATTGGGATTTTACAAATTTCACAGCAGTTGATATTTTCCTTCTTTGAATGTGGTTTCAACTCGAAAAGGTAGTGAACAAAACTCGAAGGACCAAAATGATTGGGCAAACTTCTAATTTTCGGCAAATTAACATTTTATTTGACTTTTTGCTTTTTATTCAAAAACAAAACTGACAACAATATTGGTAACTATATAAAACAATAAACAATCTCAACTTCAATACTAGAAGTGAAATTGATTCATAACAATGGCTAAGTGAAGAATATGATTTTTAAAGCGGGAAAGTGATATATTAAAGATATGATATGATATAAAGAGTTATCCAATCGAAGAGTTCTGGAAATAACACTGTTATATGAATAATTGAATCTGTGAAAAGAAACGTAAAACGTTTGCCCTGTCTAGTTGAACTACTGGGGACATGTAAAGATATTTTGGAGAGAAGCTCAGGACTGATACTCAGTCCATTGATAATTTTGAATAGAAGTATTAAATTTCTATGTTTTCTGCGAGCCTCAAAAGAAGGTATGTTCAAAATGCATTCCAATGCAGTATAGTCATAGTATACACGCATCTTGAAGGCAATATATCGCAGGAAATTGTGTTGTACGGCCTCGAGTTTCTCTTTTTGTGTAACGTAATAAGGGGAGCAAACTGTGGAACAATAATCGAGATGAGATCTAACCAGGGAAAAATAAAGAGATTTATTAGCAGTGATCTTGGCGAAATCACGTGTGGTTCTCTTTAGAAAGCCAAACATCTTCATAGATTTTTGAATTACAGCGGAAATGTGTGATTTATAGCTAAGTGTGGTGTCTAGGATCACACCTAGATCTTTGGTTTCAATAGCAGAATGTAAGGTCCGATTATTTATACTATATTTGAAAGTGATTGGGTGATGTGTTCGATGAAAGTGAAGAATTTGGCATTTGCGAACACCAGTTAGATATTCGCAATCTATATCGTTTTGTAGACACAATGTAACAGCTTCACTTTTAATTATTTTAAAACATTTTAAATCGTCGGCAAATAGCAAAGCTTCGCTTTCATGGAAACAGCTGATTAGATCCTTGATAAAAATATTAAACAACAGCGGTCCCAAATGTGAACCTTGTGGAATACCCGATGTAACGGCGATGTTATGAGAATAGTAATGATTAACTCTAACAATTTGTGTTCTTTCCGTAAGATAGCTCTTGAGCCACTGCAATATTTGCCCATTAACACCATATATACAAAGTTTATGGATCAATAGCTCATGATTAACTTTGCCAAAAGCTTTGGAGAAATCAGTGTACACAGAGTCAACTTGCAAACCCTTAGACAGAGCATCAGACAGAAAATCAACGTAGGTAATCAGACCCAGTTCAGCTGACTTTTTGGATGTAAATCCGAATTGGTATCAAAGTCATTGGTAGCCAAGTCATTGGTATTAGGTATAATGTTATTTTCCCTTTTGCTCCTCACAAATTTTCAAAAGGATTCAACATTATTAATAATAGAATGTTCAGTGTGTTGAATGTAATCTGTATAACATTGTCTGGATAAGGTTTTACATCTAGATCTTAAATTTCTAAATGTTGCGTAGCTTTCTGGACACCTTGCGCTCTTTTAGATCTTGTGAGCTAATTTTTTTTATAAACTGTTTCAAATTGTTCAAATTTAAAATTTTTTACATACATTTTTTTATATTTCATTGTGCTAGTGTTATTATTACACTCATAGATATGTAAATTAGGTTTCCTATTTCAATAAAGATTATTATTATTATAAAGTAGTTTCTTCAGCTCAGGGGAGTGCCAGCATTGAAATCTCCTTTCACAGATTTATTTTCGAGGAACGAAGTGATCAATGATTGAATAAAGAATGTCGTAAAATATTGAAATCGTATCAGAAAGCTCGCTGGCAATGCATCGCTTTGCCAGAAGGAAGCCATAGTAATTCTTCACCAGATAAATATTCGTTTGAGATTTTGAGTGGCAAATAACATTCAAGCGGAGGATGATGCGAGTCTTCAGGAATTAAGATTTCGACAGCCTTCAGTACCGTAAGATCTACTGGTGATAAGATGAGATCAAGAGTAACTCCTCTATCGTTGGACTGAAAAAGATTGAGAAAAGCACAGATGTTGGATATCGTTTCAATAGAATCTATCTCAGATTGAGTAAATAGAGACAGAAGAGAAGTATCAGAGCAATAATGCTCTACCTCCCATAATGCTGATGGAAGATTAAAATCGCCAATTAAAACATTTTTTGCATCACTATATTGCTTATTCAAGGTAATTAGCTCCTCAAAGTAAGATTGGTATAAAGTTGGTGAAGATTTAGGTGGGAAATATACCGTACCAACAATAGAATTGATATTGAAGAGACCAAACAATTGTTCTATCGAAGGATCAGACTGAATTAGATAGACAGGAAATTATTTTTTTAGTTATTAATACACCACCACTCCTACTGAAGACAGATCTATATACGTTGTAGTTGGAAAGCCCAAGTTAGGCGTCGGTGAATTCCAGGTTTCAGTAAGCCAGGTTTCAGTGAAGATAATGATATCGTATTGCTAACATTTAAACTGAGGTCTGACAGTTTACTTCTAAGAGACCTCTAACATTTTGATAATAAAGCGAAGGGCTGCTCAGTTTTAATTTTTTTTATGATTTTTGATGTATTGTTGAAGTATTTTATAAAATATTTTGTTAGCATGGCCTAATTTAAACTTGTTTCTTAGGATTTCATGCACCTCGCGAGCAGAAGACATAAAAACTTTAATTGGTTGATGACCTTTTTTGTTCTTCTTTCCAAAACGTAGAATATTTGTGTCATTGACGACGTTTACCGCCCCTTCACATTATATGGATTTTACTTGGTTAATATCTTCGGATGTAGTTGATAATTCCGGTAGATTAAAGATCAATAAATTGTTTGATCTTTTGACGTTCATGAAGCCCATTTATGATGTCATCACTTGCTGGAAAGTAACTCTTTTCATTCTTTAATTTATGAATTTCAGCTTTGAGTGTGGTGACTTCAGACTTGATGTTTTCAATTTTTCTTAAAATTTTGAGCACTTCTGAATGCCTTACGGCAGTCATCAAAAATAAAACAGGTTTTTTTTTTAATTACAACAGCTCGAAGTTTGGAAGAACTGAAACCTGTACATTGTTCAGTTGAATGTAAGATGATATGACAGCTATCGCAAGTGACAGACATCGCCGATATTTTCATCGCAGTTTGAGCACTTATTTACAACCATTTTAACCAATTTCACTAGAGTATCAATGTGTGAACGATATTAGCACTAATGGACGTTCAACATATCAGTTGAGTTCATATCAGATAACACTTTTTGTAGGTTTTAAGTTTTTTTTTCCTAGGTTTGCAGACAAAAATGAGATAATTTTACGATTCACTGAAAGTAGATATGTTAGGTGAACGTCGCACAACAAAAACGAAAATTTATGTTGACTTTTAACAACTTTTATTTAGATAATTCGAGCAGCGATCAATCTTCCATAATCTGAAAAATAACAGAGAATCTACTGAAGAGCAGAAAAAGGCAAACTGAAAATTTACCTTTACTTCACTTGTTTCAAATCTGTTGATACTTCTGAATAATTGTATTTCAGTGTTACATCAATTACATTTTAACTGTATTTGTAACAAAATAATTCATAGTCATAAAAATAAAACATTCTAAAAAAAATTTCTATAGCACCATCTGAAAACTGTTTTTGCTTTTGAACCAGTAATTTTTCGTAACATTTTTATCAGCAAATGAGTACTCAGATTCAATATCTAGAATTCTTCTAAACATAGGAGAATTTGAATTATATAGAAACGAGTTCATAATAAGAATGCAATCCAAGCAATAAGGCCCTTCACAGATAATTGGTTCTGAAAATACAGTTAATAATAGTATATAGTATTTCACGACAAAAGAGAAATCATTTTCAAAAATTTCATATTTTTCATATAATTTGGGTACACTGTAAATACTTGGTTGAACGTTTTTAGAATGAATAAGTAAGTATAGGTTTTTTGGGAAAGAAAGGTTTTAGCATTTTATTCTCCCTTCTATATAAAAAAATGGGGGAATCTTCCAAAGAAAGGAAAAAAATAATTTTTTTATATAAAGATGGAGAAGTAGAAAGCCAAAACCTTTCATTTCAAAAAATTAATTTCTCCTAAAAATATACCCCTTTCAATTTATGTATAGGCGTTTATAACAATTGACATATTGTTTGCAATAAATTCGACAGCAAGTGTAGCCAATATTATGGCATAAATGCCTTCTTTTTTTTTCAAGTGAAATCCGGTCTATGACTTTTTTTTATAGTGAAGACAAAACGTGAAAAAAATTTTCAGCCTCTTAGTACCATTTACATGTAGATAAATTTCAATTATTGTACATCCAGTGATTTACTAACATTTTTCTTTCATAACATGCTTTACTATACATTTTCCAAAACCGCAAGTATACAAATTCCCTTCATGCCACTTCAAACCTTTCACATGCCCATTATGACTGTCATTTTGATAAACTGTTTCAAGGTTGCCTCCCACACAGTTCACTATCAAAACATCTGATATGTCACCACAAACCGCAAATTTCTTTGATCCATTGAAGCCTGTTTGGTTAATTGGAGCATTGAAACAATGATGAGTAGAAACAAAGTCTTTAGGTTCACGTTTGTCCAATAAGTACACATCGCCTGCTTGGGTTCCAACAATGATGTAGTTGTTATCCATTTGATTCCATGATATACTCGTCACAGTTGAGAATTCATTGATATAAAGAACTGAAAAGAACAATATACTGTTTTTGACATGTCATATATCTTGATCTTACCAGATGATGGAATAGAGTTTCGTAAGTCCCAGATACACGCCATTCTATCTCTAGCTCCAGTTAAGAATAGATTTGGATGTTGTTTCATAGTATCCAAACAAGTTATACGATCTGTGTGAAAATCCCTGAAAAATATTTTTATCTTGACGAATGGCAAAAAGTAAAATGGCAATTATTATGAATAATCAAATTTGATATTTTACATATTTTTTGTCGAATCTTAGGTACCTTATGACTTAATCAAACTATTTCGAGAGAAGATAATTATAATAATGTTCCAGTAACCACTGGAATATTTAATACCTAAACAAATATTTTATCATACAAACATTTTTGAAAAGTAAGATCTGTAAATATGTATATAAAGTTATTACAGGCCAACAAAAATGCAATAATTATTTATCTCATGTGAGAAGTACACATAGTCGTTGAATAAGGAAATATAATAATACTATCAGAATAAGTCTAGTCTAAACAATCCAAACAATTAATGAATAGAAACTATTCACCCTACTCCAATAAATATAGTACTTCTATGATTTTTATTGAAGGGGTTATATTTTTAGGAGTGATTAATATTTGGGAAAGAAAATTTTTGGCTTTCTACTACTCCATCTTGATACAAAAAAATAGGATAAGGGAATCTTCCAAAGAAAGGAAGGAAGTAATCAATTTGAAAATAAGTAACTCTATACATGGATGTGTAGATCATGATTTTGTTGAATCACTACCCATTTGTCATCTATTGAATTCCAATACCAGCGTCTTTTACTGATTAAGAACTAGTTATTACACAAACAAAGAGAATATATCATAAGACCCTGTAACGATTATTTTTATTCATTTCTATTCAGACAAATAAATTGTGAAACATAAAAAAATTGCGGCAATTATTAAAACTCACTCAAATGTTTGCAAGGGTTTTCTATGGTCACTGTCAGCATCCCAAATTGAAACTGACCTTCCAGAACAGCATAATATTCGATGAGAATTATTCCACACCTCGATTCGAGGAACTCGCTCAATTAATTTGAAGTAGTTAGTAGTTCGAATTGTATTATCTTCATCAAGAGACAATACATTTATATGTCCAGTGTCTTCACTTAAAGCTATCTAAAAACAGGTGGTAGCAATATTTAATACCCATAAATGAACCAATTTGAAGATAACTGATTAATTATGTTAATTATTTTCAGGTGACAATTAGTCATCTCAATATGGAGATCTTCGATTTCTTAAAGACTTGGAAGAAAAAGCAAATGACCGTCGTTGGAGATGGTAATTTTATATGCAAGTTTCGTTTCGTCGTCTAATTGGTTTGGGTAAATGTGGGCGTGAAAGGGTTTTTGTATGTAAATCATAGGGATTTCATTAGTTCGGACTTTCATTGTCTAATGTTTGTAATGTGATTTGAAATCTCTGAAAGAACAAATAAAATTAAAATAATTAGCTACAAATATCAATTATATTGAGCAATAAAAACGTGAAATGAAATTACAATAAAAATAGGCAAAAAATTAAAAATTGATAAATTACAAATGAAATCGAAAAAGTTAGGTTTCAAACCAAATTACTTCACGACGTTTCGGTTGTTGGTATCCACAATCGTCTTCGGGTGATGACTGGACTATTCCTCAAAGAGATGACCATTTATAGGTTATTCGAATACTTTCACCTATCACCCTTTTCCTCTTTCTGCTTCACCGGTTTAACAGGAGTTGACCGTTTTCCGCTTGATTATAGGTTTCCAAATGTTGCTTGGCTGAAAGCGTCGTTGGACAACATATATGAAATTTCTTTGAACTTTCTCCTAAACCAGTGTTCCTCCCTGTGGATAATCTCAGCTTATGACCTCTTGACGTTATGATGATTAGTCCAAACATACTCTGCTATTACCGATTTGCTGATTACTCCTATCTGTGTATTTCTCTTATACTCGGCAATGCAGACTTTTAATGGCCTCTCAGTTTCACCGATATAGGATTTGCCGCATCAACAAGGTATTCTGTAAATGCGATTCTGGGAACCGAAGTCCGCGTTTGGTGGCTTGGTTTTCATGAGGCTGCTATGGATAGTGTTTCTGATATGAAGCAGGTTGTACGACCCAGTTCTTCTTATCCTTTCCGACAATCCTCTGACGTAGAGAAGAGCGAGCACTGGTTGTGACTTATCTTTCTTGTGAGGATCTTGCTGTCTTCTAGCCAATATCTGTTCTACCATCAACTTGGAGTAACCATTCCATTGAAGATATTTTTTGATGAACCCTAGTTTCTTCATATTACAGGTCTCGAAAGAACGATCTACTAGCTAGAGTCTTGATTTCTCTTTTGGTAGATTGATGGTGGTTGGATTCGTAATTCAAATACTGTCACGTGTGAGTGTGTTTTCGGTATATAGATGTTTCCCACTTAGTGTCGGTGCTCTTCACCAATACGTCTGAGAATGACAATTCATTGTGAACT
The DNA here is from genome assembly GCA_015342065.1 of Leptinotarsa undecemlineata. NCBI lineage: Eukaryota > Metazoa > Arthropoda > Insecta > Coleoptera > Chrysomelidae > Leptinotarsa > Leptinotarsa undecemlineata. Next base: position 29,890 of record WOGP01001276.1, on the reverse strand, counting down.
TCTTTCTCCATTTTGAAGGTGATGGAAGGTTTTACGCTGTTGATGTGCTTGATATTGCTCAATATAATCGATATTTATATATTTGCGATATTTGCAAAATAAAAAATACTGGTTGTGCATTGACGTACTGTTTTACAGAGGGTAGGACTTGTGCATCACATGTGTAATCCAAAATACATTTCAAATCCAGATTAAGCTTTAAAAAAATGTTTAGGCCAGTCGATGAAGCTTTAAATTGACTATAATTGCAAATGATCTCAAACTTTCGATTTAAGTGTTTGTTTAGACAAAAGTGAACTATAAAAAATTGCTTGTCACTGTGACATACGGTGCATTGTTGAAACGAGATAACAATACGTTATTAACAATAATGTAAAACTACTTAGCTATAACTGCGACTTGTCAGAAATCATCTGGCCTTTTCAATCTTGTATTGGGTTTGCATATTGTTTCATTCATGAAAGGCCACCGAATGAAAAATATTGTCATACATCATTGCATGTTTTCAGTTAAAAATGTGCTAATTATAATAATCACCCCAGGCATCTAAGGAATGATTGACCAAATTTCTATCTTTCGAACTCCCAAGAAAATCATTGATTTTCACGAATATAACTTTCTATAATTCAAAATAAAAATTTTTCAATTGTAAAATTTGCATACAATACTAAAACTGTATGCAAACCTTAATATCGTTTGACAGTGTTCGATAAAATATTTGCATATTTGAGCATTTGCATTTCAGTAACAGAAAGTTTTGCAAACATCCTGTAAATAAAAACAAAAGTCTAAATATCATTTGAAACATCAATACCACTTTTCGTGTGTGGTACCGTAATAAACAACCATTGTTTATAACTTTTCACATTAATATGCGGGTAAAAACATATTATTGATTTAATTTGTAAGATAATTACAACTTTGCACATGCATATATTGAACGAAAACGGTATCAATAACAGTAAATGTATTGCTACATTTTTCCTGATAGGTTCGATAATAGTGGACCACACTGTACAATTAAACTCTGCTTTATTTTACTACTACACTGTCAATACAACAAAGAAACTTCAACTAAACTATAGACTTATGCTCTGATGTGTATCGTCTTGTTAGCTGATGTGTAGGTACGTGTGGCAGATACAAGACGGAAAGACAACAACTAACCCAGCTAATGCCGTACAGAAAGCTGAAGTAAAACCATCAGGCATCTGTGCAACGTCTTCCATTTGGAAGACGTTGAATATCTACCACACGTACTTACACAATCGTAGGTCCACATGAGAGGCATGTTTTTTTCAATAAGTATGACTTTTTGAATTGATTCGGAAAGGAATATTTTTTCAAGTAATTGAATGTAATGAACTGTGGTGCCATTTTGATTATTTTTTAGCCTCCCCACCAAAACTTTATCGAATATTGAGAGAATCAAACTTTTGACATTGTTTTCTGCCACCAAACTTCCACCAACTTTGTTCAAAAATGATGATTAGAATATTGTTAAAAATTTCAACTGATATTTAAATTCTCAGTATTCAATATTTTCAAATCCCAGTCAATGCTCGTCAAATTATTGATGGCCATGCAATCTCCATTTATAAAGTTATAAAAGCATTCATGTTTGAAGGTGGTTGACATTGTTTCGTGGTGTATTTCATCAGTTCGGACTTCCATTGTCTAATATAATATAAATTGATTTGAAATCCCCGAAAAAAATTAAAAGAGATTAACAATTGTCCAAAAACGATTTAGTCAAGCGAAAAACGACCAACTCCCGCCAAACGGTCATCTCCCACCCAAACGGTCATCTCCCGCTAAAATCGATGAAGCGGTGAGAGGGAAGAGGGGATAGGTGAAAGCACTCGAATGACCTATAAATAGTCAGATCTCGGAGTCCAGTTATCACCCGAAGACGAATGTGGATACTAACAATCAAAACGTCGTGATGTAACTTGGTTTGGAATCTTTTAATTGTTAATTTTTTTTTCAATTTTTGTTAGTATTTTTTAATTTTCAACTTTTATTAATATTTCAATTTTTTATTTTTTAATGGTTATAGCTTGTATGTTATTTCTTTGTAATTTCAGTTTTTTGTTTAATAAAATTGTTATTCGAGTGCTTTCCCCTCTTCTCTCTCATCGCTTCATTGATTTTAACGGGAGATGAGTTTGGCGGGAGTTGATCGTTTTTCGATTGATTAGAAGTGTCCATATGTTATGTATATCTACGCTCCCTTGACTAAATGCGTTGTTGGACAACGGTTAATCTATTTCGATTTTTTTTCATTATATTAGACAATGGAATTCCGAACTGATGAAATAGCATTCATCATATTTTAGATATTCATTTGTATCGTTTTGTAAATCAAAATAAACTGCTGAGTGATGTGAGGTATTTCAAAAAATTGAGTCCGATGGATTTTGAACAGATATATTAATGACTGATGAGAATATTAAATCTGAGTAAACATTTCTTGAATTTGGAATGTTATTGATTTGATATAAATTATGGAAACTGAATGAATGTAATAAAGATAGTGTCGGTGACTTTTTTGGACTGTCAACATTCAGATCAAGATCTTCATTGAACAAAAATGCATCAGGAATATTGTAGTTGCCACAAAGTATAATCTTACCGGAAGGCATTCTAAAATATAATCAAAGGTAGCAGTATGTTTTATATAATTCATATGAAGGTGAGTAATGAGCTGTTTGAAATAGGACCTTTGTTATTATTCATAATTCACATACCACACTGCTATTTTTCGACTCTAATGTCCTGCACCAATCTCAATAACTTCAGACATTACTCATTTATTATATGGTCATTCTCCAAGGCGTTTTGCCTGAGGGTAGACTTTTCTAAGCAAGTTTTGAGAGGTCATTTAGTCTGACCAGTATACTTTCTGTAACAGTTCCCAGAGCTTATTTCACTTCAACTTGGTTGGTGAATCGTGCATCGAGAAGGGAATTGCAGTTCTGGTATTTGGGAACAGTGCTTGCTTTGAACTCATTATTTGACTTTAGCAAGGTAAATAACTAGGATAGAATATCAAATGTATTAAATCTTTCAAGTGAGATTTTCATATAAGCAGTTTTCAAAACAGCAATGTTTCACTTGATAGTTTTAATATTATAGGTTTCATAAAGTTTTTATATGGAAATCACAAGAAGAATTCATGCAGCAGTCTCAAGATATAAGAAGTTGTAAGCAATGGATGCACTGATTTAAGCACATTCAGTATGAATGATGATCCCTCTTATCAAATGTGTTAGTATTCAGTCCGATAGAGGTATTGCAGCCCGCAAATTTAAATGCCATTGTTCAGGGAGTTTTCGGGTTGGTTCGTAATTTCGTGAATTATAAAACTTTTGCACCATATTTTAATATTAATATGAGTGAAGTAGACAATAATCAGGAAGGTACTTCAGGTGTTTAAAGACATAAAGTGACAAAAAGAGACCAAATGTTGATGAAATGTTATAGTTGGTGGATTGTTTAGATAACTAAGACGAAACTTTAAGTTCTGATGATGACCTTGATTCAGAAAGTAAGGAGGGAAATTATGGTAATTCATTGCGTTTGTTTTTAATGTTTTGTTTACTATATATAAACGTTTTCTGTTTGTCATAGATAATACAAGACAGAAGAAACAATCGACCAAGAACAACAGGTAGCATTCAACACTGAGAATGAATGTTCGCAAGATATTTGTTCCAGTATGAAATATTTTCTATTTACTGAAACCAATCGAATGCTTGTCAATCTTTCGACAGAAGCCAAACCCTACGAATAAGTATGCAGAAATCTTGTTTTTTGTCAAGTGGCAGTAATGAAATGTCAAGAATAAATGATTGGAAAGATTCAAAAGAAGAGTTCCTGAAGTTTATTGAATTGTTGTACCATATAGGCAATGTGAAACTAAACAAACTCCAAAACTATTGGAGGACCAGTCGGCTATTTAATTTCAGATGTATTGCTGATCACATGAGCCGGGATAGATTTTTGGTGATACTCAGTAGTTTGCATTTTTCTATGAATCCAGAACCAAACCAAAAGACCGGCTATATAAAATTAGGACAGTTATTATTTCGATAATGAAATGAAGGAACTACATTATCCCTGATAAAATCTCTCTCTGAACGAATCTATGGTTTTGTGGCGAGGCAGACTATTGTTCTAGCAGTAGGTACATTGCAAATAAGTGACATAAAATATGGACTAAAAGTGTATATGCTGACATAGCCAAGGGGGCTTATACTGTATTCTGCAGTTTACATCGGCAAGTTGGATGAGAAGGGTGGCAAAGGCCATGCATAAAAAGTTGTTCAGTATGTAGCACGTAGACAATTACTGCAATACCTGCCAATCAGCTGAAACCTCAATAAACCATAAAACATACTACACAGGAACTGTACGCAGTGACAGGAACTGTACGCAATGACAGGAACTGTACGCAGTGACAGGAACTGTACACAGTGACAGGAAAGGTGATCCTGTTGAAATTTTGAAAATTAAACTGAAAGTTGCGGAATCAAGAGCCCAGTATTCAGATGGTTTAAAGATGGAAGAGTGAAAGGATAGAAGAGATGTGAACTAATAACCACAGAATTTGAAAACCAAATGGTATATATAACTGATAAAAAAGGAGTTGCTGAACTGAAGCCCTTACCAATTTTGGAATATAATAAATATATGTACTGGTGATGAACTGTTTGTAACCTTTGGTGTAGTAATGAATATTACTGGAATTTTTTCCCAACACCAAACCGTTATTTTAACACCTCTGACACTTGTTTCGGTGTCACCAAATGATCATCTCCAAGAGGAAGATCTTGAAGATGATCACTTGTTGATCGAAACACATGACGAGGTGTTAAAATCATCAAAATGATCAATTCGTATGTGATATTTTGCAAGTACTCTGGCAGTAAAATGTAATTTTATGATTATTTAGCTGTGATTGAAAAGCTATTGTCTGCTTTATCACGTAGAATAGAACATAAGCTATCTAAATATGTGTCCAGTACAATTGAAGCAGATGATACAACAATGAAAACACCAAGAAAAAGATTTGTCGTTTTTGTTTCCAAAATAAAATCAGGAAAGACACTGTCTGGGAATGTAAGACTTTTCCAGATAAACCCGGTTTATGTGTTGAGCTAAGTTTTAGTTTTTGTTACCAAAAATTTAATAGAGTTTCATTAAGTTTTTGACTAAAAGTAGCAAATGTAATTTCATTTAATTTTGTTTTTACCTACTAATTCCACACAGTGTATTGTGCATATATCCTTGAAACTCTGGTAATGTGCGTAGGACGCCTATAGACGTCTAATTCTGATTTTTGTATAACTGAATAATTATTGGTTTTCACGAGAAAACATACTAAAAAAAACACATACAGACCCAAAAACCTCACAGGAGGTGAACGCCTTAATTATTATATGAAGCAAATGTGTTAAGGGACAACAGAGATGTTACTTATTTACTCATAATATTAAGTACATGAGTCGCAACTTCTTATTAGTAACAAATGGGAAACACAACTTACAACTTAAGAATGGTGCATGAAACTATCGTCACAATAAAGTTTTCCAGTACACTTAAAATCGATTCTTGAAAAAAGATTCCGTGCTTCCATGTACCTGATAAATAATTGATAATACAAGAGAAAATTTGATCTGAAGAGAAATTACTCACAACATTTTTGCTCAAAAACTTGCCATCAGAAGTAGTAGAGTATACAAAGTGGCCATGATGATCCAAGGTTTCCATATGATGGTAATCTTGAAAGTAAAGCAGAGTGCCTTCCCAGAAGGTCCCCGATATTTCCGATGTTCCCAAAATACAATTTCCTAAATAATATATTAAGGATTGAAGTACACATATAAACTGTTTTGTAACCTACCATCATCATTGAAATCCAAAAATAAGAAATTGTCATATACAATTGGTGACTCCGAAAAGTGTGTTCTGGGTTCCATAGGTTTATTTGGAGGAAAAATGGCCCCGTCGGGGGATAAAAATTGTGTCCCTTGTAAATATGGCATTTTACAAAAAAGAAGGCTTTTATGACTAAATGACTAGGTTACCACAAACCACCTACTATATAAGTAGTTTGTGTAGGTTACAAATATACAAACAAGCAGTGTTGCCAACGCTGCTCATCACAAATACTGGCAATATTACTATGGATTCCTGGAAATCACTTGCAGAAAATTTGATATTACTTACATTTTACTGCAACTGTCTTGATCAAAATTTACAAACAATACATCTTTTCTGAATTAGTGAATCCGGTTTATAATGGGTAGGTTACTGCGCCACAAAATACTTTTAATTACTCTGTGACTGCGCCACTAAATCAGAGGGATAAAAGTGTCTGGAAAATTTAATTTTTGATTGGCCAAATTTTCATAGAAAACAAGCACCAAAAACATAAAAAAAAGAAGATTTTTGATCGAAAGTGGGGAGAGTGGTTTTTTATATTCAAATTCCAATGTAAACAAAAAGTTAATTTTTTTGAAATATATTCAATATTCCTGAATAAAATAAACAAAAATACCAAATGTCTAAAATTTTTATTTAAAACAGAAAAAGTAACTTATATTTCTCAATACTCCAAATGTATATCATAATTGATATGAAAATAAATATTCACATAACATAAAACCATAACAAAAATAATCTCTTTTCTTATACTAATTCAGCCTCAACTTACAATAAATTTATATTTTTTAATACTTCAAATATATTTTGAAAATACATACTTAATATATATTACAAACAGTTTTCTTTTACTAAGTCAGTCATTCTACAATATTCCTACAAAAATAATGAAACCTTTGGCAAAACAAACAAATATTTTCAAAAACAACATGTATGAAATACATAAAAGGAAATATATACAACAGAACTTCCAGATTTGGGAATGATCATTTTTAATGTTCTAATGTTTCTTCCAAATATTACAGGACATCATTTTTTCTGAAGGAACGAATTTAACACAGCCTCCTTGATCATTGATCCCCTCTTTGGTGGATAAAAGAGCAACCACTGTATCAGTCTTTAGTCTATTTCTAGAATCTGTTTTTATATTATTCAAATTGCTAAAGATTCTTTCTACAGAAGCATTAGAAAAAGGTAATATAAGTAGCAAGTTAATGACAATTTTCAAATTTTTAAACAGTAGTAAATTTGATGAATCTTTCAACTCATAAACCCTTAACCAATATTGTTGAGCAGTGGGGTGACCATCATTTAAATTTAAACCTTTGTGGTCCAATAAACTGTGTTGTCTCCATTCATTATCCAATTGTTGCTTGTCCACAAAATTGGTTAAGAAACTAAATCTCTTCAAAATAGGCAACAATGACTTGATTTCAAATTTCTGAGCCACACTTGGTTCAACAACAGAAATTATTTCAAAAATTTCATCCTCAAATTTGAATCTACTTTTAATCTCATCTACTAATTTTATGTAAAATTTCAAACATGAGTTAAAAAAACTATCAAATTCCTTTTCACAGTTAGACTCATTTTTAACTTCTTGAAGAGACTCCTGTCCTTCAATGCCAATGTAAATTTCAGAAAATGAAAGAAAATAATGTGGATTTTTGTGATCAAATTTAAAAAGATCTTTTTTCTCAAAATGCTTTCTGTCTAAATAATTATTGTAAACAATTTTAAGGATACTTAATATTTCCGGTTTGAGTCTATGGAGAAGAGGAGTCTCACTTTGAAACAACGTATTGAAATCATTCATAATATGGAGAATGTATGCCATAAATTCCAAATATATCTTGGTGAACTTGTTATTTAGGGTTTCACAAATAGCATCCGTGGTATAAGAAGGATCTTCGAAGGCTATCTCACGAAAGTATGCTTTCAGGGGCTCATGTTGTTCTAAAATTCTTCGACAACATGCCTCAATTGATAACCACCTCGTTTGGCTTGGTAGAAGGATTTTATGGAGCTCGGTACCAAAAAACAACTGAAATTCTTTAAATTTCAATTGTCTGGAAGAACTTCTACTAAAGTGTGCCCCTATGTTTCGTAGAACATCTTCTACTCTTTTTGGAAGCTCCATACAAGCCTTACTAGCTGCAAGATGCATCAAATGGCAAGAGCATTTGATGCAAGCGATCTGTGGCAAATCAGCTTTCAAATGAGAAAATATACTATTCTCATTTCCAATCATAACGTTGGTTGTATCACTTGCAAAGCCCACCAAATTATTAAAAGGGATGCCTTTACTATACAGAGATGTTTTGAGAACTTTATATAAATCATCAGCCTTTCCTGACTCTACCTCCAAAAAATTTGGTGATAACTCTATCGTCAATTTCAGAAAAAAATATTACTGAAAAGGCACATTGTTTGATTGTGCCTATATCCGTTGTTTCGTCCATAATGAGAGAAAAAACATTCCAGGCTTTCTTAAAACTGCAAATAATTCCTCTCGCAAATATTTTCCTAAATTTTCTCTTATTATAGTTGTGGCTTTCGTTCTCTTACATGTTAGAGCCTTTGCAACAGATGAATCTTTGAAAATATCTGAACATACAGTGGTCAATGTATCCATTACTGTAAATGGTAAATTACAATAGGCCACAAAACCTGCAAGTTTTATTTCTGCATATTTGACAGCATCAAATTTAGGTGTTTGTGCCATTTTGGCAATGTCACTAATGTCAGTACATTTTTAAACTTGCCTGAAGCGCCAAATGTGTTTCTCACGTTTACTGTGACAATAAATATCATTTTTATTGGGAAATATGTCCATATTACACAATTTACAGAAAGCATACTCAATATTATTATCTTTGGGTTTATCAGATTTTTTTAGCCAATTTTTGAAAAATTCCAGTTCTAACCATTCTTGACGGAATCTATAATATCTCTTGATTTTTCTTTCCCTTGAAATAATTTTTTCGTTAGTCTCATAACTGCTATTGCTGGTAATGTTTGATTCAATGCTTTCGACATCGGCAGACTCCTAAAAGACTTGTGTTATTAGACAATCGTCATATGAATCAGAGAAAAAATGTATACATACCTCTCTAGATGTTCCAGCTTTGCTATTCAACTTCAACCATTTATCCATTTTTTTATTCACATTTTTCTTCAAAAGAAATTTTAAGTTATTAATTAAAAAAATGTCTTGTGAGGCTCAAATCTCAAATACACAACAATGGATGCAAAAAGTAAAGATGAAGATGTTACGATGTTGATGTTAGATGAAATAATTTTTGACAAAGATTTAGGCACAGCTTACTTACTCAGCTGAAACACTCTCGGCGGCAACTATGAAGTCGCAGTCTACGAGTAAGCGAGACAGAAGTATTGCTTTCTCTGTCGCACAGAGGGGAAAAGTCAGGGCCTGATTAAAACGATTATTTATTTAAGTAAAATTTTTAATTTCTGCCTGACAGGATCGGATTATGATTTTTTGAATCTTAATTTTAATATTACGATAAAACTAGGTTTGTATTTGGAGTTAATAAGGATTATTAAAAAATACATTACTTAAACTGATTTGGAAAATAATAAAATTTCGTTGTTATAGATTAAAAGATCTGGTGTGGGCCGACAAGGAGCGATTTATAAAATTATGGTCAGAATAATTACGATATTAGAGTTGTTATCTGTAACTTTACGAAAAGAATAGTGATTTATGAAAGTCGTTGATTGTGCAATAATGTTGTTCCTAAGGATTTAGCTTTAGCTATTCTTCTTGAATGCTAGGTCATTATTAAGGTCCTTTCTCAGCTAGCAAAATAATTAAGATTTTCGCGTCTGAATTTTAATGTTCGACAGAGTACTTACAATTTTGCATTTATTGCTTGTGACAGGCGCACAGTGATGCAGTCAATATAATCTCAGTTTTTTAGGGAGAAGGTCAAAATAATAATAAAATGAAGTTGTGTAGGTTAAGTTTTTAATAAGTTGTATTGCCCAATAATTGAAAACTAACAGGTGGAAAAGAAAGTAAATAAAAAATGCTTACCTATTAATAATACTAATGATTTATTAACAGTAATAAAGAATACAACATTCATTAATACATACAAAAAAACTCAATAGACAAAAAATAAAATCAAAAATTTAATTACAACTTACGACAACAAATTATAATACATTTTGTAGCAATAAAAGTACCTACAGATATGTTACAAATTTCTCCATATTATTAGTTTATTTTTGTTGATATTTCTAAAATTACCATTTATTGTTTTTAAAGTGTAATATATTCTAACTCGTAAATATAATCTTACTACAAATTCTTTGGGGAAATATTTACAGGGATGGTTAAAAGACAAATGGTTACTTATATCTAAAAGAGTATTGCAAATATTACTTTTAGTTGCGAATTTTTCAAAGTTTTCTTGAAATATTTGCTCTATTTTACAAATTAGTTCCAGAAACTCGTCATTAGGCATTTGCAAATTTCCGAAGGTGTCCTTATTCGCATTTTCATATGCCTTAAGAAAACAGTAAAAAGATGAATCATCTAGTTCATCATGGTCTTTACTATAAGTATTGCAAATATCACAAGAGTGGATTTTTAACGCTTTATTTAAAAGGTACCCACACACGTACCGTATAAAATTTTTTTGCAACATTTCATTATTTGAATAATGCATGCTATTTATTGCGTCTGTTTGTTCGGGTACTTTATCCGTTTCCTGAGATACAAAATCGTGTTTGCAGTCAGAAAGCCTTAAAAGCATCTGATCAGAATCTGCCTCACAGTTTTCTGTACCTGAATTAAGCAAGTTGACGCATTGCAACTTTCTAAATGTTCTGTGGAACTGTATTGCTGTTGGGTTAATGCAGTTCCCATTTTCACTTCTGATTTTACCGAAATGGTTCTCCAGACAGTCTTGGTTTAATCTTCGTGTAAGTATATAATCAAATCCTGCATTTTCCCGAAGATAGTAAAATAACTGAATAATACTGTTGATTGAAATTATAAGGCTTTTGATGAATTTAATTTTTTTGGTAATGCTCATATTATTTTTGTCTCGAATTTCAAGACTTTTAAAGAACGACAAACAATCCATTAGAAACTCTAATTGAAATGAGTTTGCTTTAAAAGCAGCATTATATTTTTTTGGGTTAAAGATTTGTGAGGAATTTAAAATATCAAATAGTTGATCTACTCTATTAACAAATTGAACAGTTTCAGTTGCTTCTGCGGGAAGGGAACCAAATCTAATATAAAAACTCATACCTACATGAACTGAGTAACTAAATACTTGGGTGGCAAGTTTTACCTTCATTTTTTGAAAACTAGTGGGATAAATATGAGAATCGGTTAATTTAGGTGCTGCTTTAACAGGTAATTTTTTATCTAACTCATAGAAGTCTTTAATATATTGCCACGAAATTTTTTTACCATTAACATAGAAGTCATATGCCATCAACATATTTCTCATAGCTTTTATAATATGTGGCACATCAAAGATGAAAAAGAGATACTGGTTTTCTAAATAAAAACCAGTATTTTCTGGAGATATTTTTAAAATATTTGACAATTTGATATTGTTGGACCCCATATCACAAGTAACTGCACAAACATTTAATCCCACATTTTTTAATTTTTGCACAGCTTCATTTAATAGGTTATGTAATAGGTTAGCAGGACAAGAAGTATGACATAAAAAATATGCTATTGGCTGTTTCCATTTGGAATAAATTCCTCTGACCATAAATACACTGGCAGTTAAAGTTGGTTTGAAAATTTTCTCCCCTGTATCACCCATTGCTAGCCCAATGATATAATCTTGATTACGCTCATAAAATAAATTGGCTTTTATGGACATTTCATCGAAGCACAATAAGCAATATTTGCTTTGGGGCTGAAAACTGTCAATCTTTTTTTTTAATAAAATGAAGAACTCGGGATTATCTAACCCTGGTCCTATCCTAACTGCTCTGATTTCTTTTAGCAAAGTGTTAGGCGAGGGAAGGCTATATTTAGCCATCAAGTATTTTTTATACACTCGGGGACCAGCAAAATATATTGACAGACATTCAATTTTTAACTCTTTGCTATAACGTCTACCCTTTGGATGTTTATTCGCCTGTGATACTTGCATATTAACACATTTTGCAGTGTCTGGATTGCAAAATTTGAATGTTAGGGACATATATTCCTCCAAAGATATATTGTCTAAGTCATTAATTTTTTGACTCTCAAGTACCTGAACTCTTTCTCGTAAATATTTGTTTTCGGCAGTTATGGACTTGATGTGCTGTCTGTATTTAACCTTCCTTGGGGTATCGAAGGATAAATTGGCTGACGTTTGGCTAGAATTTGGAGATGTCAAAGGAGGAGTAACTGTGATTGGACTCACGGCGATTTCATGTTGAACCTCGGTTTTTAGTTCGGTTTCAACTACATTTGTCTGGTTAGCTGCAAAAATACATTTTATTTAACAAATAAAAAACAACTTAGGGGAATATGTACTCTTAAGCAAGGAACAATTTATTTCGTAGATTTTTTTATACAGGGCGGAACAAAAACTTTAACAAAACTTGACATGTACAGATATCATGCGATTTTTAGCTCATTTTAAAAGGTTAAAAAATCAAAAGGTTTTAGTCTTTTAATAGTGGGACAATTAAAATGAAAGCACTGTACAGTTATTTTTGGTTCACCCTTCGTTTCGCCCTGTATACAAAACATTAAGCTTTATTTTAAATTAAGAAACTATTTTTAATACCTGAATCAAATAGTGGAGGTGGAACCCCGCCTGGAACTATAACATTGTCATCTAGAAGTAGTATTTTTGCAGGAAGTTGCAAGGGCGGTGCACTATACGAATGATCAGTTCTGGAAGTACCCTCGAGAGACGGGAATAGGGTAGGAATTGCAGTGGTTACTAATCGTGTATGAAAGTGACTAGTGAACATCCTCTCTTCAAAATGGATTTCACATATCGAGTAACTTCGATGTAAGTCGATTAGTTTTCCGAACAGGTCCTCGCGATTGGCTTTCATTGCCCATATTCTGGCTCTGTAAATAAATAAAAACATTTTTAAACAACACCTCTATTTAGGGTGTCCCAGATAAGAATGAACTCTACAGGGATCTCATAAACGATTAGAGCTAAAGAGATGTTCAAATTAGGAAAAGTTGCGCCTCACTGAACCCTGCAGGATGATGTTTTAAAATTTGGAAAATTCTCATTACTTCCGAAGATATTTGGGAAAAACCGAAAATTCCAATTTCATTATTATCTTTTTCTGATAATTTAAAACAATAAAACAAAATAAATTTCACGTTTCATAGCCACTTTTTAACCCAACGTTTTCTTCCTCCGCAGTCATCATCAAATATTCGGTTTTTCCCAAAATATTTTCGGAAGTATTCGAAATCATACTGCAGGGTTTAGTGGGGCCCAACTTTTTCCTAACTTAAACAACTTTGTAGCCCTAATGGTTTACGAGATCCCTGTAGAGTTCATTCTTGTCAGGGACAACCTGTATTCCTATTTGCTTCATTACAATTAATAGTCGTTGATATATATAAAAATAGTAATGTAGGAAAAAAAAGGAAAAACACCATAGAAAAAATATCATACAAAAACCCCCCGAAAAAAAAAACAAAAAAAAATACCCCATTAAAAGAACACTACGCTTTTGCATACTGTAAATTCCCCAGAAAAAATATACATACTGCATAATGTGTCCCCGCATAAGAAATGCATACCACTTTTTCTTGGATATAAGGGCATCTTTCGACCACTTGAACGTGGATCTATTTTAAGAAGAGGCAGGTACTTATTTCGAGAGCTGGGTGATATTTAAGGTTTTGGAAGTTGACGCTTTGACCAGCTTTGACGGTAATTTATCTTATATATTCCCAAACAATTTTACGACAACACGGTATAATCAAAAGTTTACTTTTTATTTACTTAAATATGCAAAAAAATATGATGTAAGAACTTACCGATTCGCATCCTTAGGAAAACGATAGAATTTCTTCTTCGAGTTATAACCTTTAATATAACAGTTTCGCACTGCACAAACATGATGATGTCCTGATGGTTTTTTGTCACTCATTTTACTACAGTTAAAAATTCAAAAATAAAACACTATGTTCAAAAGAATCACAAACAAAATGCACAAAATTATACACCCGCCTATGACGGCTAAACGTATAATAAGTAATACTGATCTCCCGACTGCACGCCATAGACGTCTTTTCCCCTAAGAGGCGGGGCATAAAGCCTGCGCGAGGGGATCGACGCAAACCGTTCCCGCCAAGAGAGTGTTTTAGCTGTATAGTAAGTAAGCTGTGGTGGTAGTGCGCCAGACTCACGATCGGATATTTTTCTCGATAGAATTTATCTGGTTGAAACTGGGATGATTCTGCAACCGTGTTATTGCTAACACGTTAAAAGGTAAGACCTCGTTATTCCTTTGCTCGCACAAGTTTCTTAACTTCTGAGAGTTGTCGTTCGTATCGGGGCTACAGCTGATTAACGGAAAAACATATTTTAAACAGATTTGGATAGAACTAACTCTCATCAAAAAAGTAATGCACACTGGTGGTAGGTTGTTAAAGAGTATAAGCCGGCGCGTCCAAATTTTCCCTGTTGAAAGACAGTAATGAAGGATTTTTCAGATTTGTTGCAAAAATAAAAGTCTTAATAACACCTTATAGTGATCAAATGTTAATCGAAGTATGTATTGTCAATAACAATGAAAAGAAAGAAAATATGAAAATCACAATTCGATCACCGTTGATGATTCAACTCATACTTATGATTACTTCTCTAAAATATCCGAAAAATGTCTCTGAGATAGAGTTAAACTATTTTGCAATAAAAACAATATTTTTTCTGAATCACAATATGGTTTTGTGGGAAACGAATCGACCGAAAACACAGTTTTTGAGATTGTTAACCAAATCAACAACTGTTTCCAAAATCATAAAAATGCAAAACTGGCTTTTTGAATTTGGTTAAGGCATTTGATATTGTCGGTCATACTATACTCCTTCAATGTCGAGCTGTCATTTTGGTGAGATGTGTTACTTTGGTATTATTTGAGGACTGTTTAACAACTGTAATACTCATTGTTAAGGTAAATGACTCCCTCAGCAACCCACTACTAGTTACTCGGGGTGTACCCCAAGGAACTGTATTGGGACCCATCTTATTTCTCCTATATATGAATCTCCTATCTTCTGAATTTTTAATTTCAACTATAACAACTACAGACCAACCGGCTGAAAACATGAACATCCACAAAATATTTTGTGCAAATGTTGTCAATTGTAGTTATAATCCTATACATAAAACGCTCACAATAAAATACCTGGGGTTATTAGTGGACTAATCTCTTTGTTGGAATTAACACATTATATAGGATTATATAGTAACTGGACTAAGTAAATTAATCTATAAATTTTATCAGTTTAGGTATATAATAAACGGGGTAATGATACTGATGGTGTACGATACCTTGGCTAACTCCGTAATACGTTACTGTATAATAGTATGGGATGGTTCCTTTAAGACATCTCTAGGTAACTGAGAAGTGATTAAAAATTCATTAATAAGAATTATGATAGAAAAAGCTCGGAGATATTGTACTCGGTCAATACTCGTAACAGTTCAGTTAAGTTAAGACCAAGAATATTCCAAGATGTACACTAACGCACGATAAAAAATTTATAACGTTTTTTGGACCTAAACTTTACAACCTGAATCATTGGCATGAGAAACAAACTCAAATTCAAACGAGTTGATAAACTGATACTGATACTTGAAAAAGGACAGCCATTATTAGATGTGCCTTCCAGAGTACATCACAAACAATATCTACTCAAGAACATTTTTTAGAGAATCCTCAGATGAATCAAGTATCCAGTTAGCACCTAATGGCAATAAACAGAATGTGTTCTGATTATTGTTAAACATCCAATCGGTAAGGAATAAAGTAATAGGGGAGCCCAAGAGGGGATTTCGAGATTTACTAAAGCGCGGCAGATTAATATACAGGAGGATACCTTGTACCCGGTTAAGTACCTTCACCAAATATGAGCCCCATATATAAGGCCGCCCGTGAAGGATAAAGGATCAGATTATTAAAAAAAAATTGATCATCAGAAATTCTCAAGCTCGTCAGATTAAGGAAGGGGGAGTTAATTACCTGCTAAAAGTGTATATTTCAGTAATCTGACAGGGAGGGCAGCAAAGTTTTTGAAAATAACGTCAATTCGACATTCTCGAGCGTAGCTAATTTGTTTTTATTTTGAAGGAAATAATTCAAGGATAACAAAAAATATATAATCTGACGATTTCCGCAATCCGAAATAACAAAAATTCGTCGATAAAGTTTAATGCGTGTAGCTATGTGATACCTATATTTCCCTCTCCGAGTTTCTATTCCTCTATTCTTTATTAACTTTTTCTCTATTACTCTCTCACTCCGTCCCCACACTGAATTCTGTTGCCATGACGCCATCAGAGCTGATCACAGAGACTCGTTCGTGATGAAGATGATGATTAATTAATTAATTAATTGATGGATGTAGACGTTACTACGTGGTAGGAAATCATAATGAAGAAAAGAGAAATTAAACTGTCTATGTTTTTTACCACTTTTATTTGTAACAAACATAGAAAGTTTCTTTTCTCATTAATTAATCAATTGATTATAAAAAATTAAATTTTGTAAAAAACATAGGAATTTTCTTTTTTTCATCAATTAATCAATTGATTATAAAAAAATCTTTTTTTTGAGCATTTCTTTAAAATTATATTCTTATAAATACGATTATTCTACTTAAAAAACACACACTTTTTTATTTGCATGCTATTTCCTGAGCTTTTCAATTAATTAAGTTCAATGAATTGAAAAAAATAAAAAAATATATTGTTTTTGTCAGATTAAGCGAATCCCTCTAGGTAATCGTCAGATTATGAGACAGCACGTCTAAAACATAAAGATGAACCATATATATCTTAATCTGATGTGCTTGATTATTTCAAAATGGCGATTTTTTTGCACATTATAATCATAGCCGCGAGTTTGCGTCAGATCGAAATCTTCAGATTATTGAATGAGAGCTGTTTTGTTGCACTTAACACTCCCTCAATACCCACATCATGCAAACGATCAGATTAATATACCAACATTTTTAAAAATACGTAGGACATTGATGCTATCAATATCTGACGCGCTCGAGTATGTCCATGCAACAGTATTTTATTACATATTTAAACATCTATAGCCGTTTCTTCCACCAATGAAAATATATATATATTATATAATATTTTTTTCTTCTTATCATCTAAGCTTTGTAACCTAATATGTCTCAATGACGCTCGAGTAAATTCCCATTTTGCATCGTGGGCTCCCCTGCTAAAGTAGATGATCTATCCGTATTTTTAGTGATCTAAAAAAACCTGAATTAATTCTATCAACTGAACATTCGTTTCATCCAGATGAGCCATGTTACCTTTCAAACTATAATATTATAGCAAAAAATTGCCATAATGATAGGAAAAGAACTATGATTCTTGTTAATGAGAATTTCTCTAAGAAATGGCCTTTGCAAAGTATTCAAAAGTTTGATTTTTTAATTGTAGAACATGTATTTGAATTCTTCTTATCATTTGATAAATATAATAAGTTGTATATACTCTGCATATATAGAACTCCAAATTCCAACCTAAATGTATTTCTCGATAACTTTCAGAATCTCTTTTCAAAAATATCTGTGCGTGTGAACAGCTGATGATCTCAATATTGATTTTGAACAATTTTTCTAAAATAGAATCACTAGCCTTACCGTTGAATGTGTTCCATTCATTATTAGAAGAAGGACTCAATCGGCGTTTTCCCTTGCAAAGAATCAAAGAAAAACGATGCAAACCAATGATAACTTCCGGAATTAAAACATCAGCTGCAAACCTACGATCCCTTCATGTCATCAAGAAATTCACAGATTGTAATTTTTTCTTGAAATATTATAATCATTATAAAAAGTTATAAAAACTTCTAGTTAAAGGTACCAAAGACAGGTACTACAAAAATTGGGTAGATAAATCTAAAAATAAAATTAAAGAGAGCTGGACAGTAGTCAACTCATTAAGAGGGGAAAGTAGATATTTTCCTCAGCAACCCAATATGGATGCCAATATGTTAAACAACTATTATTGCACTATCGCAGCTTCATTGACCTCAAATACAACAGCGTTAGATCCAATGTGTTATACGCAAGACATACTTGTGACTGAAACCTTCCTCTTGCACCCTACCAGTGCCACTGAGTTACAAGAAATATTCCGTTAAATAAAAAATAAAGGAAGTGCTGGCATTAATGACATTCCTTTGAGTATATTTGAAAGTATCTCTGAAGGGCCCTTGATAACCTTAGCTGAAGCTATAAATATTTCATTTGACAGTGGTGTGTTTCCATCATGTCAAAAAACAGCAGTTATCATTCCAATCCACAAAGGTGGAAACAGTGAAGATCCGTCGAACGTCCGACCAATTTCTTTATTATCTGTTCTCTGTAAGGTCATAGAAAGACTTGTCAAAAAAAGGATACTGCCATACGAACAAATCAATAATGAATGGGAACAAAAATATATATAACAATTTGCCACCCTGTTTGAGAGAAATCTCCATACACCATATTTTCCGAAAAAAAGTCAAAAAATACTTTTGCTGATAAAAAGTGGATCCTCTACAACAACAGGAGACGTTTAGGACAGTGGTTGGACACCAATGAGTTACTCAGGCACTTTCCATAGCCGAAAACCCATCAAAAATGACCATGGTTAGTGTATGGTGGTCAGCGGCTGTATGTGATTCACTGTTTTTTGCAACCGGGCCAAACCATCACATCAGAGTCCTATAGTGAGGAAATCAACAAAATGTACCAAAAGACAGAAGAGGTCCTTTACTACTCTACAACAACGGCCGTCCTTACGTTTCACAAATCACTGTCCGAAAATAAAACGAAATGAGCGTCGAAGTTCTGACTCACCAACCATACTCCCCAGACCTCTAGCCAACCGACTAACATATTTTCAAGCACTTTATCAACTTTCTCACTGGTAGAACCGTCGCCAATCAGAACCAAGCGAAATATTATGTTGTTTTTATAGAAGTACAGTGATCATGTTATTATGTTAAAGTACACCTTACAAACTCAATTTGCTACTGTTAATAAATACCTATACGCCATTCGTCAACCTCATGAACTTCAGTATCCCACTTACATACATTATAGCAATGTACCCACTAAATGTTCGTCAATAGAAAGAAGGGTTGGTTTGTTTTAAAATTGGAGACTCAGAAAAAAGTCAACATAACCACAAGTCGTGCATTACTATAAAAAATATTGTTCAGGCATGTTCAGGTTTATACTCATTTGAAGAAGTTATTGTATAGTGAAACAGTTATGTAAATTTTTTGTGAAAATTTTTTGATCCAAGAAAACTATGAAACTTTTTTTTAAGAACATCATAAACATACTATAGATATCTTGCCCACATATCACATTCCTCTTTGTACCCCTGTATTACGAATCCTTCCAAATGGCATTTTTTTGTCTTTTATTACGATATCAAAATTCATCAGTACTTTCAAACACAATTATTTTTTCAGGATGAGCGTTTTTTGCGAATGCAAATATTATAAGCAATCACTTTGACCTTGTTCACTTTTCATATTGTGCTACGTGCTGTGTCGGTTTTCGTCCTCCTGTTATCAACTATCTTTCCATATCATTTTCCGTAATGTTTTTTACTGTACTTTTTATGAAAAATTAGCATACGTAACTTACAAGTTCGATGAGGTTGGATCTTAGTGGCAAGCAATGATCATTTAATCGACATAAAGTTGAATTAATTATATTCTGAAAGTACATAGAAACTCAGGTGAATAAATAGTTTTATTTAATAGCTGAATAGATATTACATAACGCTAATATGTCTTGACTGAGATTCGGGATCGCGTTATTTTAAGATTGATGACGAAGTAGACTCGCACTTATACTTATTTTTTTTAGCTAGTCGGTCATAATTCGATAGTTTCAAAACTAAAACCACAGATAAGCTGTTGGGTAATAACTCAAATGAACCTGTTCGATGAACCGAAAAACTTGAAATACTGATAGTGTATTTATTGTAGAACTCAAACGGTAGGGAATAAAGTTAACTTTCGTTCCAGTGATAAAGTGTTCAGTAGTGACTAATAAGTGAAAAAATAGGGCGAAATGGCTCCAGAAATAGTGGTGAGTGTTATAGAAAATAAGATAGTGTAATACATTTTTGTAGAAACTCGCTTGTAGTTTAATAATCAAGTTATGTCATTACCTAAGATGCGATTTCTCTGTTGAAAAATCTGAGGCGTTTTCTGGCGCTCATGTATTCAAAACGTATTCGTCTGTGATTCAAATACATACATTAATTCCGGCGATGAAACGATGACGTCACATCAACTATGATTTTAAACGTATTCATGATGATTTAAAACTAGCGTCAGGTTGGTTTTGAAACAGAATTTGACGTTACGTTACGTCAATTGTCAGTTTCTGCTTGGTCTTGATTGTTACAGTTTATAAAATGCTAAAAAAGTTTCATCAAATACGTTGGCAAGGATGCACAAAATAATGCTGGGAAGTTATTACTTGCATGTTGATTTTAACACTTTCCAGAGATTACAGGGTGTACAATGAAAATTGTTGTTTCTTTTAGAAATTTTGCTATCATAATGTTTTCAGATCCTGAATGTACCACAAATTATTTAAAACAAATTCAAAACCACTTTGGAAATGATCATTTGGAAAATTTTGTGGTAATTGACCTTTGAAGAAAACATTTATTTTTTTTAGAAAATTTGGATTTGCTTATTAAAATCTCAATGTTGGAGTACTATATTTTTGTTACTATGTTGAAAGAAATGTTATTTTCAAGTATTTAGTTGAAATTAGAAAGGGCAGAGAAAATAAATGAATGAGTTGAATAGTTTTCATTCAAGGCATATTGATTTAAAAATTATAAATAAAAAATGGTTACAGTACTAGCTGGGCAGCTATTGTTTCACGTTTATTTTGTGCTTCCATATTTATATAACCAGCATTCACAAACCAATCATCTTCCGGTAGTGGATATGGGTATGTTCATTCCATGGTTCATCATTTATATAACAAAAATTGTACAGTACACAACATAATTTATAATGTTAGCTGTTTTTTAAATAATATTTACATTGAAATAGTTAAGGCTTCGACTTGAGAAGTCTAAAAGTGTATTCAACTATGAACTTTGTTTAACTCAATTTTATGTTGAAATTGCGTTTTTTTTTGCATTTAAAATACGATTATATTGGTTTCAGCATACATTTTAATAAAATATATGCTGATTCACCCACAAGGTGATACTGGTCTAAAGGAAAATAATTTCTATATTTTCCTTGTTGATTCACATCAATAAATATTCCTTCAGCACCATTAGCTGAACCAGAAAAACCTATCATAACATTGATGAATATTTCAGTAGCTATAACTATTCCCTGCAATTTGATTTAAGTATTACATTTTTCGATCAATATATCTTATCTTGTTGTGGATATGGAGCTTTGAACTTGAAATTTCAACCGTCAGTGGCACCAATAACAACTGGAAATCCATCCCTATATCTGAAATGTACTTCTACTGCAAATCATTCTTCAGCAGGCCACGTTATATAGTTATCCAAAAGCCTCATTATCAAATCCAAAATTAACTATGTGCTTCAGTAATTTGGACTTAAACCGATATTGAATCTGTCAACCACTGATGCTAAAACCTCTTCCTTTCCAAGCCACTACACTAGAGGATCATGAAGAGCAATTTTTCAGATTAATTTCCTCCTACAAAATCCTTATGTATTTCTTCACATTCTATATTCGTTAGTAAAGTGTTGAATGAATCTCGAGTCAAAAACAGGGAGAAACAGGGAGAAACAGGGAGAATAAGGCTAAACTTCCTCTTGAAGATGTCGAGGTGTTAAAAATAATGGTTTGGTGTTGGGATAAAACTCTAGTGATATTTAAGTCAGAATTATTGCAATATTGTCTATATGAGTATTATCATTTATTAGACCATATAACACTTCAATAATTTCATTGGTTTCTTTATATTGTTGGTCGACTAGACTTGTTGGTCCATATTTTGAATTAAAAAAAATGAATTCAGGTACACTGGTTTTAAAAATGCAGCTACATTTGTAATATTTATGCAAACAATTGTATGCACATATCCGATTCTAATTGAGCTTAGAACAAATTGAAAAGTTTGTTTTTATTATTGAATTTGACATTTGATACAGATTGAATCATTCCATTCTGGCGACTCTTATTATCAAGTACACGCTCGAATACGATTAAACGCCAGAAAACACGTCTGTTTTTCCGTTAATCAGCTGTCTCTCCTTTACGAACGACAAACAGAAACAAACGAACAATACAAACAGAAAGGACATCAGGTTGAGACGAGGCGCTGCCTTTTTCTCCATGTGAATAAACGGTCCAAAGCACACGGTGAACTCTCGTCCGCTCTGAGGCTTCTTTATATTTTTTATGATGAATGATATTTTTTCCACCAGTTGATCTCAGGTTGTAGGGCCAAAACCATGTAAGAGCCACTATTTTCTTTCTCGGATTCTGAAAAAAACTCACAACAGAAATATCTTTCCTAAGAAGCGATGTAAAAGCGACGTTGCACTTAGAGACTAACGATATATTTTCTTCTAACATGCGATACCTATTACGGATCACACAATATACGCAATCTGAGAGTGGCTTGAGTTACTACAAATATTTAAAAATAATATATTTTTCTCCTAGGAGGTCTTACCAAATTCATTACAAATTAAGCAGAGCTCTTTTGTGTCGGCATCATTTAGTTCATCATCATTACATAGATTGTTGTCGTCTATGCTTTCATTAGAAGATGAAGAGTCTTCGGAACATAACTTTCGCTTAACAGCTGGTATATATCGCTTGCAACTTTGACACGTTTCTTAGCTGGTGCAGATGGCTTCGGTAATTTCGTGGTTTTATTGGCAAGTCGCCTTTCTTTTTCCTCAAACACTTCCATAAGAGGCGTTGAAGTGAGAATCTCAAGAGTATTGAGGCCGAAGTGTTATTACCTGTTATGTTACGTTATTAATTATGTTAAGTACAGGTAATAACACTTCGGCTAATAGCAACACATCAACAAGCAAGTCGTACTACCTGTGTCAACATAAATAAAACTTGCGAACTAGAAATCATCAGTCATCGGTGAATTATCAAGATGAATAAACATCTGAAGAAGCCAGCTAGTCGTGCTGGCGAAACGTAGGTAAGTATGCAGTTCCAAACTACGACGGTCTTCAAACCCGAATGAAGATAGTAACACTTTATAATTTGATTTTGTCAAATATTAATATGTGGGTATGTGGGGTGATATTCAGCGGGTGTACTAATCATGCACCATAAATTCTCGGTCCACCCGAATCCTTATCAGTCGTTCTCAAGAAATCGTTAAGTGGTTATTAATGACAAATTTCAAGCAATACAGTAGTTATTTTCTAATTGTTTATACGTAAGGATTCCACTTTACGTGCATATAGGTATAAATAAATATAACAATACCTGCGTCATCGTTCATGACCACATACGTAGTATGTGAAATATGTTGGCAACAAATTGAGTTTAATTTTCGCTTCAAATTATCGTGCGTTGCACTGATATTCCTTTATATTTTGCTTGAAATTGAAATAAAATGAAAAGTTGTTCACGAAGAAATTATTTTAAGGAGGAATTATTGTTGATAAATAGCTTTTTGGTTTTTCCTCTGATACTGAAAAGAAAGAATGAAAAAAAAAGATTTTGTTAGAAATGGTTGATTTTTAGTCAGCTCTGTATTGAAATGTTTCATTTCATTTTGAGTGTGCTCTGTAGACGTGTTTTAGATGTTGATATTTGTTTTTGAAGTAGTTGTCAATTTTGATAAATAAAAAGTCATTACGCAACTTTATTTTCCTCTTTCGATTACGAACGTATTCAACTATATGAAAATAGTTGAACCATTGCAGCAAAAAGTTCAACAGATTTACCCTGAACCAATTACTTCTCCCTACGAGTATTAAATATTGTTATTGGTCCCAGTCTCACTGACGAATTTAATCAAAGGGTGAATGGAATTTACAAATTCTAGGAACCATCCATATGCCTACTTTTACGCATGCTACATACATATTGTCTTCGTATCATAATCATTATAAGAAAGTATTTAGCTGATTGTTTCCCAGGTTATCATTGAAAATTCCTGCTGACAAAAGATTTGGGATTTCAGAAGAATCATAAGCAAATCTAGGATTTTCTGTTTCAAGTTCATCATGGTTGCTGCCTAAGATATGCTCAGATGGTAAACTAGCCTGATTGTTTCAGTTGTTGGAACACTAGGAAATACGTATTGGACGACAACGATTGTTTTTAGCGTGATCCTGCTACTGTAAGCAATCTTGTGTAAATAGTTATTGGATATGACTCAATGTCCATCCTGGTTTAATATATGCAATCAAGACGCTTTGAAGTTAGTCGAGTTCCAGTGAGCAAATGCCGGACATGGATAACAATATCATCCAATTAGAAGATATTATGTTTTCTGATTAGTGTACTTTGTCACTTAACGGTCATGTATGAGAAAAGTACACACGCAATACCCTCAAAAGGTTAATGTTTGGGCAGGGATTGTAGGAAACCATATAATTGGTCCTTTTTTCATTGAGTGCAACTTGAATGGCGATAATTATTTGGCACTACTTCAAATTGATGTCATTCCAAGTTTAGAAAATTTATATCCTGATCCAGGAAACCCTCAAGTTCCAGTGAATACGATATGGTTCCAGCAGGATAGAGCACCACCACATCACCAAGTTAATGTCCAGCAATCCCTCGATAGTTTTTTTTAATATGTACAGTAACCGAAATAGTGAATTTATTCCATATGGCTTTTACACACTGTATACCCATATTCGTTCTTGTAAACATAGGAAAGTTGTGCATATATAAGGAATAAAGATGCGGCGACCAGCAGGACCCCTGCTGGACACCTATAAACGGATTATTCGCAGATCTGGTTCCGTCCACTGTGACGCGAAAAGTTTGGTAGCTCAGGTAGGATTCCAGAATCCTAATCACGAATAATGGCATGCCTGTCAACTACATCTTCGCGACAAATCCCTCTATCCAAACTTTGTTGAAAGCTTTATGAATGTCTAACAGGACCATAACCTTATTCTTTTCCTGGTTGGAGGATTCCCTCGCCCTCTGAACAACCCGGACCAGTTGCGATATCGTATTCCGAACTCGCCGGAAGCCGAATTGCTCTTCGGGGATGAGTTTCATCCTGTCTTCCTGGCCAAGAAGCCTACCCAGGAGAAGTTCATCAGTGACCTTTGCCACCGCACTGAGCAGTGAGATGGGGCAATAACCATCAATGAGCGATTTTGGTTTTCCAGTCTCATGGATGAGTACCACCTCCGCGTACTTCAGACAATCCGGATAGTGCTGATGTTTTATGATAGCATTTACGATGTATACAAGTTGTACGAGACCTTCCGCGGCAGGTTACGATGTATGACTGCCTCAATGCCTGTTTCTTTGTTTCCCAGGCACTTGAAAGTAGCAGTCACCTCTTCGACGTCTGTGATCCGCTTGAGTAGTGTCGTCTCCGGTATTGTTAGTATCGTCCATTCATCCAATAAATGATGGACCAATATCGGTAAGTCGACGAAATTAAGATATGCCGAAAACATCGCCGCCGTCTGTGAGAGTGTGCAGGAGAATCTGAGGCAGTTGATTTCGCATCGCTCAGCCTTTCGCAGACCACAACTTGGCGAATTTGGCGTCGTGATTGGGCCTGAACTTGAACTGACCCAGAAACTGAAGATAAACGACCGTAGACAATGACGTGCGTTCGCTGAAAAGGCTCTGGAGCTGTGAGCAACTGACCTGAAATCTCATGAAAAAATCATCTTCAGCAATGAGTGAGGCCTATTTCTGGATAAATTGTCGAATTTGGTACGATACCAATCCACATGCGATCTAAAAGCTTCCAATGCATCTCGAAAAAGTAACTCTTTGGTGCGGATTTTGGGTTGGCGGTGTCATGGGTCCGTATTTCTTTGAGAACGACGTTGGCCAGGCCATTACTGTCAACGAAAAGCACTATAGTTCGATGATTAACAACTAATTTTGGCCTGCACGAGGGATCTGAGAGCATGGTCATCTCACATGGAGCTGATGTGAACTGGTCACCGAGATCATGTAGGTTTTCTTAAGTCGCAGGTGTATGCGAATAAGCCACAAACCATAGCTCTCCTTAAAGCTAATATAACCCATGACATCGGTCAAAATCTGCCTGATTTATGCGATGAACGATGTTATATTCCACACATAATGGCATCAATAGGTTTTTCAAACGAATAATAAATTTCGATATCTCACACTAATGTACTTTGTTTCATTTAAATATTCAGCATTTTCTGAAACAACTGATTTTTAGATCAGTAGCTCAGGAGAATAGGCGTGTCCGAAATTGATAGATAATGAAAAATTACAAGCTCTCACATTAATGTTCGAGTAAGATTTTATTATTTTTGAATTTTATAATACATTTATGCAATATTGAAACGAAAGAAGATTAAATCATAGGTATTCATTCACTTATCTCATCAAAATTTGACATGCTGTTCATAACTCCTTCCTGAACTAGGTATACTCAGTGTAATTCATCTCCTGATGACGCTAACTTAGATAGGGAAACCGCGCATCGAGAAGGGTTTTTGCAGTTCTGATGTTAGGAAGCAGTGTTTTTTTTTTCAAAAACTACACTTAACGATTTGATATCCACAAACTTTATTTAAGATATATATCACAACATGTTTCGCTAAGACATTAGCTTTTTCAAGTGATTTATACATCAAATTATTCTTACATTACTATTTATAGTATACTACAGGTAGGTAACCATAATTGGGACTACCTCCAAGAAATTACCTGAACCTCCACATAACGTGTTTTTTTGGGTTGTGGATTTTCTGTTTATTTTGTCGAACAAAGCTTTTCATTATAAGGCAACCATCGTCGTAAAAGGATAATGTTTTTCATCAACGATTTGTATAGACATTGTTTATGATCATTGAACTGTGTTTTTACATCCATTCATTTTCATTAATTATTATTCGGTTCATATTATCATAATTTTGCGTTTCTTCAATCAAAAAAGGAATTGAATTGCTTTGAATTATAGAACAAATATTTATAGCCGGAATAGAAATACAATCACTAGTCTTTATAATAAATCATATCGAAATTGAACTCCTTCGACCAATGTGATTATTCAGTTGGCTTTGCATTACGATTGGTTCGCCAACCGTTGGTGTTTTCGTGACGTTACTATGGATACCATGAAACAATATTATGATTGTCACTTAGTGAATTTATTGCTGTATTGATAAACAGATTGTAATTGATGCAATATGACTTAGAGAGTTTGGAATGGGGTTTCTTCAACTAACGATTACCCTCAAAACTTTAAACAGTAAGCGAATATTTTTTCAGTGAATAATATCTGAAAAATGATATCAATCAAATTTATATTATTGAAAAATAAAAAAGGAAAAAATCACCTCAAAGGTGCGAGTTAGTTCCCTCCTATTCATAAAAGCACATATGCCTCCTCACTCACGAGCGACTTTGGTGAAATTGGGAATAAGTGTGAATCGTTGTGTTCGTGCCATATGCCACTGTATGGGTGTCTGTAATATACTGTGTAATGCCCGTTGCAAGTAGTCCCACTGTGATTTAACAGTGCATATAGATTATAACAACTAGGAGCCACATTGTCTGCTGCATAATTGCTCATATCTAATACTTCTAAAGAAAAGTCAATGGCAAATTTAATTTGCCTCTAAATCTTTCCGTTGGAAAAATCTTTTCAAGTGATTTTTTCAAGAAAAAAACACAAACACTACAGGAAAATTCTTAAGGCGCTCTGAGAATTTCTGGAGATTTTATATTCGGTTCGAAAATATTACTAAAATACGGGGAAACTTATGGGTTGACAGGGACTTTGCTCATTTATTTTTCTTGTGACAACTCAATTGGCCAGTTCTTTGTGATATAGGGATAGACAAATCCTATAAAGGATCGAAAGTTACTAATGAGTATCCATAGTGTGTGCACTTTACAGAGGATTTTAATTTACCAACAAAATTGTCTACAATCTTAGAGTTGTACATCCTCAAATACCTCAGTCAACACTCATGTGCTTTTTCGCTGTCGGTTTAGGTTTCTCAGTAATTCTATTGAGGTCCTTATGTAAATGTTTTAAAAGATATCGAAGGAACTCCTGGATGGGCATAACCCATGAATCGAGGAGCAAATATTTGAATCTGACTTTTGAAGTAGACTTTGTATATTACTCTATCAGATAAATCTTCTGACCACAAATTCCTTGATAACTTCTACTAACGTTTTGCTTAAATCACCTTTCATACTTGTATTGATATCGTCAATACAGTCTCTGTATTTCGGAATAGATCATTACCGCAAACTGTGGAGTGTCAATATATTTTGTGCCTCTGTTTCACTTTGAAATCCATACATGAAACTTTGTGAACACAGTTAAAGTAGTAACGTCCAAAAAATTAAAATTATTTTTCCTTCTTAATTCACATTGAGATCTGGTTTTTCAGGTTTTGTCATAAAATTGTCCAACTCGAATAGGTTCATGGTATCCGCAGAAATTCATTCTTTTAGATCAATCTTTTTAGATCCACGAGATCTGAAATGAAGTGTGATTATGTAATAAACAATTCACGCTATTCCTATTGGTTTCGACAATTGCTAGTTTACTTGATTTTACGCCTTTATATTTTCTATGGATAGTCGTGAAATTCGAAATATATGTTACATGGCCGCAGATCACTACAGAACTCATTAGTAGAATAAGAGGTGCTTGCAACAAAATTGCTCTAGAATTTTGATTTTGTAAACAGAATTATTTATTGTCAGAGTCCTCCAACCGAGGTTTTTTAGTTTTTTTACTTATTGCTTATCCATTTTCTCTTATTTTTTACATTATTTTTCTTTGAATTTATTTGAATTAATAGTGTTCATTCGATGAGTGATGCTTCACTATTGTTTTTCTTATTGAAAAGTATTGAAAATTATCCTTTTTACGTAAATTTTGTCCGGCCTTGATATCTTGTCCCGTTCAAAATTTAATGGGGGTAGTGCGTTGTATACAATAAATGCCCACCTGATGCGGCAAGTTTACTTGTAAAGGGTTTTACAAAAATCGCGTCACGTTTTTCGCGTAAAATAATAACACGTGTCGCGGTTTTTGTAAAAACCTTTTTAGTGGAAATCATACAATGAACTGTATTAATGAGTTTTAATATGGATTTTCATCAAATATCGGTTAGTTCTATTCAATTTTTATGTAATGGTTATTGATGCACTCGCATAAACCAATGGTTATTAATACACGCGAATTACATGATCGCTGCATAAACCAGTGTGAAGGTTCTTTATGTATAGATATAATAAACATATAGATATGTTCTTTATGTATAGATAAAATTTGTTTGCGCAAAACCCTGACTGAACAAAGTCTACATTATAATAAATATTTTTCTTTCCCAATTCACAATCTATTCGAGAAATTATTAGTTCATAGTTTTTGAGGAACATTTTATAAAAAGGACTAGCAGAATATAGAACTTCGGAAGAAGGTGGATTTATAGAGGTATGAATAATGCAAAAATGTATTAGATTCTTAAATGCTGATTCCATAGCTCTAGATTTGTGTTTTGAA
>WOGP01001275.1:2734-19758 GCA_015342065.1 Leptinotarsa undecemlineata | reverse complement strand
AGACCTCGTTAGTCCTTAGCTCGCACAAGTTTCTCAACTTCTGAGAGTTGTCGTTCGTATGGGGGCGGCAGCTGATTAACGGAAAAACAGATTTTAAACAGTTGAATAACCAAATCAAATACCAAGTAACAATCTTGTTTTATTAGTTGTTTTGGCTATGCAGAGTTGCAGTCTTACAAAACTATTTCAAGAGTACAAATGAACTATAAACGTGCCCCTCTTGAGTATTTAGGTGTTGTATAAGTATTCCTAGAATATGTTTTATAAAACATATGTTATAAACGTGAGTACATTTTGGCAGTTACATGAGCACAACTACATGTAATATGCACAAAATTCCAAAAAATGTTATTCTATCGGCAAATTTAGGATAGAAGAATAATAAAAAATATTTTTTTGAATTAATTTTCTTAGTTATTGTACGTTGTTACGGTCTCTTAATAATACATGACTTGGGTTGATTAATAAATGTTGATCGCACCCTCTATTTTAATTTTTCTTAAACTTATCGAAATTTTTCTTTTCTGTTCCAGAACGTAGTACTCCCCCTCCGTCTCCTCAAACCCAACAGCCTTTTGGTACTCTCAAAGGCCTTGACCAAAGCATGAATCCCCAGCTCATGCGATACGGCAGGGAAACGGAAGTCAGCATAGCTGCTTCACGTAGAGATCACCGCAAGAAAATCTTCCAAGTTTACCCGAACCTCGTGATGAACGTAAAGCCTCAAAATTCTAGTCAGGACCAAAAAGAACCATACCGCGAAGTGTTCGGCCAGCGAGTGCTTCTCAGGTGCGAGAGCATTAGATTAAAATTACAAGTTGTAGACGATAGAGATAATCTTTGCCAAGTAGAACCCTACCATACAACATTGTGCCTGTTCGATGCCAAAAACGGTAGAAAACTGACTGAAAATTTCCATTTCGACGTTAATAGCACTAGCATTAGGAACACCGTCAGCAACGGAATGTGTGGTGACTCGCTCAATAATTCTAAAGTGGATCTGCTGCCTGGGGTGTCCTCGGAGTGGATGATGTACCCGAGACAGGCCCTTCTGAGCATTATGAACCCCCATTCGGATATCTTTCTCCTTGTAAGGATAGAGAAGGTGTTGCAGGGGGGCATAGGGCAGAGCTCGGAGCCCTATGTGAAAGCGAATAAAGATCCTCGAATTAGTCAGAAAGTTTATAGGAACATAGCCATGTGCTGTCAAAGACTGGGAAGGTATCGGATGCCGTTCGCTTGGGCTGCCAGGCCTCTTTTCAGGTAAGGCAATAGAGTTTAGTGTAGTCTAGCAAATAATAATAATAATTGGCATTTTGAGTGACTGAAAACCAAGACATATTCAGGTATACTCTATGAAAGGAGATATTTCATTTGTTTGCATTTTAGAGTCTAACCTCAAAAGGTTTTGTTCAGGAGTGTTGGCTCGAATATTTGTTTAATCTGTCATTCTGAAACAATATTGTTTAATTGATATGACGAGGCAAAAATCAAATTTCATTACCATAATATCAGTTTGGTATGTCTCCTCTCGAGCAGTGGAATACCTGATTTACAGTATGAATTTGAATGTCGGAACCCCCAAAAGCTCCAGTGAAAAAAGCAAATTTCTCCCTCTCATTATGCAATTTGGATTGTATCAGAACTTGGTAAATCAATAGTAAAATTTCTCTATGCATACCCCATTTGACACTTCCCACAAGCTTTACAATATTCAGCACTTTTCGACTTTTCATATTGAGCAAGTTAATTTGATCATATATCTCCTGTGTCCGTTTCAACTTCCTTCAATATTTTACGATTATTATCCAGTTTTGAACAAATTAGATTTTTCTGTGGATTTAATTTGAGGTCAACTTAACTCATGAAATCACTATAAAAATTGTAAAAGCAGTTGAAACAAAGTATTTTCAATCATGCCTTTCACTGTTTAAATTTTTCAAGAGCGAAAAAAAAATTTTTCTAATTAGATTTTCAATGAAAACAGTGTACGTTTTGAATTTTTTATAATTAAAAAATTATTTATTTTCCAGATTGTATAGTAATGAATTAGATACCACATCCGACTTTCATGCCATTTACAGACAGGAACCAAATAAAATATCAGATGAAGAAATGGTGAGATTGCTGTCGGAATATAGAAAACCTGATAAATTCAATAAATTCACTGTGATTCCCGGATCGTTAGAGATAAAAGTGTCTGCCATTAATGATCTTCCACCAAGTAAGCCTAAGTTGGTAATAAGAAGTGTGTAATTGTTTAGTTTTTCACCGTTTTTTTAAACTTTGGTTTTGTCCTTAGTCAATTAAAAATTTCAACAAAAAAGAATTATAAATAATATTGCCTTTTCGTTTGTTTTAGATACATTATCTACTTCATTAGCGCCATTAAAACCGTTTCCAGTTCCACCAACTTCCGAACCTACAGTAGAAATAGCGGAATTAGAGGGGTTACCAGACAAAGACGTCAATCCTTACACTATATTTATCAATCATTTATTTGTTTATCCTCTGAGTCTGAATTTCGATACACAAAAGACGTTTTCTAGGGCTAGGAATATCGCATGTGTCATAGAACTTAGGGATTCTGATAATGAAGAGGCTAAGGGGTTGCAAGTGAGTACACAAAATTTCTGGTATAATGATTATAATTCAGTTCTATTCATTTTATTGTCCAGAGAAACATGGACCCATCTGAGTAAAAAAGTGTAGTTTACAGTTACAGAATACGATATTTAAGCTACAGAAGAGGTTTTTGAGATACCTTACAAAGTCTAAACTGAGAGATCACTGCAAGACTTTATTCATCAGCCACAAAATATTAACTGTCACCTGTTTATACATAGTGGAAACAGTATGCTTAATTCATAAAAATAAAACTAGCATGTACACTCCTGGAACAAATTGTTACAACACCAGACAGAACCATATGCTTTACTTACCTATTCCAAAATTCACCTTAACTCAGCATTCTCTGATTTATGAAAGTATTAAAGTATATAATCACCTTCCTACCATTATAAGAAATAGCACAGATATAAAAAAGTTCCGAAGTACAGTTAAAGATTATAGGTTATCATGAATTCCACCATGATAACCTATAATGTTCACCTAAACTCATCTGTCTTCTTAATGTTTCATTTGTGAAATTGCTGTGTTTGTATTTTTTATATTTTATGTCACGTATGTTTCATTTGTGAAATTGCTATGTTTGTATTTTTTATGTAATGTATTGTATTTTGTATTTTTTATATTTTATGACATTCATTTGATTTTTTACAAGACTTTGTCAATAAGATACTAATCTTCCGACAATTAAGCAGATATTAATTGATTGAAATAGGGTCAGAAATGAAACTA
The DNA here is from genome assembly GCA_015342065.1 of Leptinotarsa undecemlineata. Taxonomy (NCBI): domain Eukaryota; kingdom Metazoa; phylum Arthropoda; class Insecta; order Coleoptera; family Chrysomelidae; genus Leptinotarsa; species Leptinotarsa undecemlineata. The sequence goes on along the minus strand of WOGP01001275.1, from coordinate 16,398 downwards.
GTTTCAGAAATTTGTGTGATTCTGAATGAGTACATGTTAAATTACAGTAATTAGAATGTTTTTCAATTGATATTTAAATTTCGTCCATTCAGTCATAAACGAGTCAAAATCTGTTTTCATTAGATTCCAACTGATTTGGAAAAATCCGAACCATCGCTCACTAATTAAAAGTAAGAACAAAAAGAACTTGTTTTTATACTCGTATCTATACTCACTCTTGAAGAAGGTATTGTATAGTGAAACACGTGATGTGTTTTTGTAAAACTGTGTGGTAAAACTATTTCGCTATTGTTGTGTTTTTGTAAAACTAGTGAAAATCTCTCAATATAGTGTTTCTTGAATACATTTTATTCTAGAAGACATTGTATTACATATATATACACACATAACATAAGATAACACTACAACATGTGTTTCAATAACGAAAGTTTTCTTGTCTGTAGATCATATTTTATATCATGGCATGAATAGGACAACAGCACTTACGCTGGTGATAGACTATTCATGTATGTTAATTTAAAAATTCGTATTAACAATCAACAAATAATTGCCTACAACTCACAAAAGAATATTAAAAGTAAAAAAAAAGATACTAAAATCAAAAACGTTTATAATATAAGTGATATTTTGGTATTTCAGTGTATATATGGTCGTCCTGGTCAACCTCTACTAGTCTCTCAAGCCTCATGCGCCGTTCTACATCACAATACCTTTCCGGTATGGTACGAAGAAGTTAAAATAAGGCTCCCTACAAACATTCTTTATTCTCATCACCTACTGTTTACGTTTTACCACATTTCCTGTGATACTAAAAAGAAAGAGAATGGAGTAGAAAATTGTGTTGGTTATGCATGGTTACCATTGTTACAAAAAGGCAAACTGAACGTTGATGCTCAAACCATACCTGTTGCTTCGCAATTATTACCCGGATATTTGTCCGTACATCCTTTTGGATTAGGCAAGGGGGTCAGTATAATTTCTAGAAGTGAATATTTTTTCAAAAGAGTTTTTCCAAATTATTTCTAGCAAGATCTTTATTGGCAGGTAAAAACTTGTACTGTACTAATTTAATTATGTTTACAGAGGTAGAAATCGAACATGCACTGATTACTAACAAACCTATTTAAAAATTTGAGTATTTGATTAAAAAAAATTATGAAACAATTCAAAGTTGAGCAGAAAAAACAGTTTTCCCGAGTTATTTCTAAAAAGAAGTATTTATTTACGTATTAACAGATAAAAATATCGCAAGTAATGACATGCTACAAGGTTATTAAATTCTGACTAACTTTTTGATTGAACAAAATTATAAAGAAATTGAGCCCTGAGTAAAAAATTTTTTTTTTCCAGGTTCTAACAATCCTGCAAGTAAAAAACATGTCCATATTACTGACATATCTATTTAAAACTATCTGTATGTGACTTAACAAAATTATAAAACAAGATCCGTATATAATTTGATTGTTTTTCCAGATGAAAATCATATAATTTGAAATAATTTTACGGTACTGATATACCTACTTAAATCTGAATTGTCGACTGAAAACATCATACAAAAATGGAACTTTTAGTGAGGAAGGACTTTTTTTTCAAATATTTACCAACAAGATATTTATTGACTCAATTGTTTCGACATGTAAAAAACGTTTACAGATTACTGATGAATGTGTTGACTAAACAAATTAAAAATACAATAGAAAGTCGAGAAAAAAATGGAGTTTCACCAAATTTGTTTTAATAAGATTTGTATTTATTCAATTATTTGTAAACAGGTAAAAGTAGTGCTAGCTAAAATCATAATAGTAATGTTTGAGTTTGTCATTTGTTATGTCTTCGCAGGGTACAAGGTACTCTGACTCAGTGATCGCCTATTCCACCGTTGTACAAAGTGGTAATTGGGTATCGATGCTGGCACGCATTTCCAAATTAATATGGGTTTCGGGTACAGGGCCTACCAATAACTATTTTTAGGTTTGAATAAAAATAATGATAATATTTCATTGTGCTATGATACATATAAAATAATGAAGTACAAGCAAGTCATAATCACATTAATTCAAACTTACAGTTTCTATACAACAAGTATTCTGTATCAATATATTAAAAGATGACGTTTTTTTTCCCAGAGCGCTGGACCAGAAATCACTTGGATAGACAGCCAGAGACCAATATTTACTGTAGATTTCAACTTAGTTTCAACAATAAACACGAAAGATCAACACCTGTTCAACCTTTTCAATCACGCAGAGCGTCTTCTAGATCCGAAACCTTCAGCCCTTCCTTCGGAAACAGAAACTTGCAAAATTTTGAAAGCTCTTCACGCGATTCACCTAACCACACTCATAACGTTTCTTCCGACGTTGTTCAATCAACTCTTCGCTCTATTAGTTGCGACAAATAGCGAGGAAATCGGACTGAACATTATCAGGGTGTTGATAAATTTGGTAGACATGATATATAACGTCAACCGAAAAGAGATTTTGCAAGCTTATGTGAAGTTTGTTTACGTTAATCCAGAAAGCAAGAAGAATATCACTGTTCATGAAGAAATGTGCAAGCATTTACCGACTATTTTACATCCTAACAATACTGATTTTCTGGTCGTTAATAAGTTCATGCATCATTCCGATTTCTTTTTTGAAATCATTGTCAAAGGTATGGCACAGCATTTGCTGTCGACTGGGAGAATTAAGGTTGGTAAACTCTGTTGCGATGTATGACTTTTGTCAGTTATCTGTTACGAGTTGTAGATGCATCGACACGAGAGGTTTTCTACGGAGTACCTCAGTAGAGTGGAGAATTTGATGCAGGTTTTGATTCCCTACGTTCTCAACAAGTACAAGGAAATGCCACTAGAAACGAGAGAACTGAATAAGAATATGGCGTATTTTTTAAAGGTAAGGCTGGTTGGAATATATGCTGTCCCAAAAATAAGGTGAATTTTCATTTTGCAAAAAAAAATTTTTGTATTCATCAATTTCAATTTTCTTGATCTCTCTCAGCGATTCGGTTTTTATATGCCCAACCATCGCAAAACGCCGCCATTTCATGGGTCTCTTCAATCTTGGAAACAGGAAAAAGTCGCAGGGGGCCAAATCGTGTGAATACGGTGGCGGGGGAATGATTACAGTGTTGTTTTTGGACAAAAAATCAGGAACGAGCAATAATGAGTGAACAGGTGCATTATCGTGAAGCAAAAGCCATGAATTTTTTTCCACAATACCGGACGTTTTCTTGGTATTGCTTCTCGCAAGTGGCGCATAACTTCAAAATAATACTCCTTATTGGCTGTACAACCATGTGACAAGAACTCCTGTTGCACTACGCCAAGGTAATTGATGACATTTGACATTTGATCGAATGCGGCGTCCTTTTTTTGGTCTTTGCTCTCCCGGGCTCTTCCTTTGGGACTTTTGGACTTTGGTTTTGATGTCATAACCATATATCCATGATTCGTCAACAGTTATGACCCTTTTAAACAAAATCTGGATCGCCGTTAATGTCATTCAATAACTCTCGAGCAAAGCTCATGTGACTGGTTTTTTTTTTTGGTAAAATTCAGCAATTTTCAAACAACGAAACGTCGATGTCACACGCTTCATACACAACATTTTTTTAAAACGTGCATGACATGAGCCAACCGATATAACGACATCCTCAACAACTTCTCTAATAGTGAATCGACAATACTCCATAACAATTTTCTTCACTTTTTCAACATCTTCGTCCGCACCTAGAGAGATTAGTTTTTGTGAAAAAAATTATTATTATTATTAGTTAAATTTAAATATTAACTTTTGTGGTAAAGCAATTTACAAAAAGATTTTAAGAAGTAACTAGTATAACTCGAAAAATGCATTTCAAAGTTTTTCATTCATAATCATGAAGATAATCAGTTTTCCTAATCACATCAGCATTAACTAAAGATTTGACTTTAATTTCACAGAAATGCCTATCTCTAGTAGACCGAGGCTTTGTATTCAAGCTCATCAATAATTACATGGACAAATTTAATCCGGGCGATGCAAAACCATTACAAGAGTGCAAATTCAGCTTTTTAGAAATAATTTGCAATCACGAACACTACATCGCATTGAATCTTCCGATACAATTCAGCAAACTCAGTCCCAGAAGTCGATCTCCCGACTGTTCGAAAGAATCCACCCTTTCCGAGGAGTTTTGCAAACATCATTTCATCGTCGGGTTGCTCTTACAAGAGATAAAGACATCCTTGAATGAAGTTACGCATATCAGAAAGATAGCTCTGATTACGCTGAAGAATCTTCTCGCTAAGCATGAGTTAGATGATAGGTATAAGAGTAAGGTGAGTTGAATAATGTATCATTTAGGTTCGTGTCCAAACCAAAATGTTGTATTTGTAGGGTCAGATGAACAGAATCGCCATCATCTACCTTCCATGGTTGGGGATTGCTTTAGACAATCTCGCTAGGTTAGATATGAAAGGAGATTTGTATGATGAGGGTAACGACAGTATTCATAACAGGATATCATCTAGTAGTTCTTATTTGTTTGGAAAGAGCTCGGCTGTTAGCGAGAGTACGCCACGAAACCATAGGTTTACGTTACATTTTGATAAGGACAGTCCAATTCATATGAGAAATTCTGCATTTTTTGAAGCCATTGCAGGCCAGTGTGAGTATATCAATCAATCAATCATTTCCCATAATTGACAACATACATTGTATAGGGATAGTCACAGATACTACACAACAATAAAACTTACAAACTAATGAGTGTATATTATAAATAATTAAATTACGTACACAAAAATTCGATCAGTCACAGTCTAAAAAAAAACATCATGTATGTTCCTCATGACTTTTTCATTATTAACGATTGATAAAAATGATACTTTATTCTATATCAAAATTTGAAAAATATGATATTTCCAAAAAACTACTTTGATGTCAATGTCATTGTTATATTTTTTTTGAGATTTATTTAATGATGGATTCGTAAAAATTTAACAGTAACAGTTGTCATGGTTTATTGACAGTTTATAATGTAGTCATGAATACAGAGTTCAGGAGAAAGCACGTTATACACGTTCCTCAATGCATTCTTGCATAAAATTTTGGTTAGAATTATCCTGAATCGATTACCGTAATCCATAATAGTTATTTTTCTATATTTATTAATATGATTGTATCGAATCACTCTGTAGAAAGTCCTGACATGTAGTTATCTTTAATAGTGATTGATATTTGACCACATCCGTTTGTTTTTAGAGAGAGGCAAAATCAAGAGATAGCCGAAAAGCAGCAAAAAGAAAGAATGGAAAGAGATAAACAGGAACGGGAGAAACTGGAAAAAGAACGGCAAGAGAAAGAAATAGTATTGGAAAAGGAGAGACAGGAGCAAGCCTTACACAACCATTTTGAAAAATCGTTGAGGGCAGCCCAGCAAAAGGTATGTATTGATGTTGTGAACTGAGATCTTATTCCATTTACATTAACAACCTGTGATGTTCTGTATTTGCTACTATTGAAAAGCCATGATTATAAAATTATACTGAGGAAGGAATTTCCAAAAGTAGCAGTGCCAGGAATAATGAATGAAATTCTTCAAAAAAGTTTTTGTTTCACAGAGGGAACAATGGACTTCTATTACCGGTAGGCCTACGCAGGGTCGGACTGCAGGTATTTCAGAAGAAGATAGGAAACGAATGGAGGAAGTTCATCACCGAGAACAACAGAGGCACATGTCTGTTAGAGATAACAGGGATCATAGATCATACTACAACGCGGTGAGTACAATGAAATTATATTCAGTTCTGTTCGTATTTGTACTTGTTTGAAAAAAATCTGGAAATACTAATAAATTACTAAATGCGCTATGGTATCTCCTGCTCTCATTAATTATATAAGAGTAGGTCGAATCGGTGCTAAATAAAATGGATATATTGCATCGTTGGAATTTAGTTCATTAAATGTTTAACTTCCTGGTTTTAAGCATCCTACACAAGCTCACTTCTTGAAACTTAGTAATCTTCACTGAAGGAAAAACTGTACGTTATGGTGTTTTCCTTTCAGGTTCAGAGACCACCTAGTGTTCCTTCCAAAACGGAATATCCACCTCCTCCTGCTCACAGTCGCAGTGTAACTTCTAAATCGTCTGAAAAAATCACCACTATGCCTGTACAACAGCAGGCTGCCCCTAAAACCGATATGAGCATGTACGGCTATTCAACTCTTCACACCTCACAAAACGCATTTTTCGAACCAAAGATAAAAACAGAGATGCATAAAAGCCAGTCCGGGAGCCTGGTAGTCACAAAGACCGGTCCCATGGATAGAGACGGGACTGCTATGGTGAGCGAAATGAAGAATTCCGTGATAGTGAAACACGAGGGCAAAAACCCTCATCTTCTTGAACAGCGTGTTTCTATGGCTCATTCGCCTAGTCCCAAACTGCGAACCGAGATGCTGGGGCATTACCAAAGCCAGGCAGGACAAAATAAAGGCATGTACGAATACAGGAGCCCCACACAATCACCACATCATCTTACACATGCAGCGAGTCCTCACCATCACATGGAACCACAAAACTTGGGAAAAGTGCAGAGCCATCATAGGCCAACTGGTCAGATGTCCAGTCCACACCACCAAAGGCAGAGTCCCCATCAGCACCCGCACAGTCAGCCCCACCCTTCGCCGGAGATGAGGTACAGAACTGGGGCTGATGGCCAGACAATGATTTATCAAACATCAGGTGATTTATCCGTTTCTTTTCATTATCTCGTAGGATACCAAAAATTGCTACAAACAAATATGTTATCATAAACAATTATTTCAGCAAAAGCAAGTTACCCATTCACGACGGCTGGCTACACCATGACGACATCTCCCAGCGTTGCCAACTCGAAACCGAAAGTCAGTAGTCCGGCTCCACACCAAATATTCGGAAAACCTCCCCTTGGGAGCGGCGTTTCGGTTGTGCCGGTAACTCGTTCTCCCCACGATACTACCACGCCTATTTCGTTAACAAAACCGCCGTTATCTTCATCAATATCCCCCTCTCCTTACCAACAAGTTTCTCAGTATCACCCCCCCCACAACCCGACTCCACCATTGGTGACTCTACTTCCTCCTCCCGCGCACAGCAGCCGAACGACGTCCAGCATATTGGATCGGTACGATAGAACAACTGGATTCGTTCCTTGCAGGGTTTCTTTGAAACCAGTGGGTTCTGGAACTTCACCTCCTGCAGCCACTTCAGCTCCAATGTCAATTGCGAGAGCTTACCAACCTCTCACTCAAAATTTGACTGGAAACCAACAGGTAAGTGAATATTAACAAATTCTATGAAGAACTAGCATTATTGTTTCCATATGTGAAAATTGAAACTGGAACCTCACTTATTCACTTCAAAAAGAAAATTAACGGGATAGATAGGCAACATCTTTCGTCATAGATCAGTTGAGAACTAAAATAAACTGAAATATTGACTGAGGGCACCTACTTTTTGCAACTTTTGGGCAACTATATTTTGCTTAGAAGATTTTCTGAAACAAAAGTATAATAATCCCAAAACCAGTACATTCCTCTTAGTTTTTTTGTTTTATTTAATAAATATAAGAAACAACATCGATGCACTCTTTATACTAGGAATATGATGGTGACAGTTATCAATTTCATATCGGATTTATTGTTGTATTGTATATTGTATCTCACTAGTGAGCACCCTGCATAAATTTCATAAGAGAATATTTGGTGTCAGGTGTGGCCTTTCATAAAACTTGTGTTTTCAAAAAGTTCCATATAGAAAAAAGTTGAATCAAATGTTTTATATCAAAATAAAACGGCAAATTAATTAATTTTAGGTGCAAACTCAACCACTGGATTTAGGTGTAAGCTCAAACAAGTACGAAACCAACCAGGGCATCTCCCCCAAACGCAAAGCTAGCACGCCAATCAGCATTCCCGGTCATCCCAATAGTCCTCCCGTCTGTCTGGAAATCAAGAAACCCAGGATCGACCCCATCGTGAGCACTTCAGCGCAACCGAGCCTGAGCATATTCAGCAGCATAACGTCGCAGCCCCAACTGGCCAGAGTGAGCGAACCCAGTCCATTGATAGCGAGCGCAGCCACTACCATAACTACAGTTGTGAACACCGCCGCTTACCGGACGCCTCCGACTAGTGTAGCGGCTGCTCTGATAACGCACAGTCCGACGACTCTGGCCGAGAACTTACCGGACGTCAGCGTAACGGCGGTGACGATCGAACCGGTGAGGCCCGCTTCTATAGGGGAGCAGCAGAGTCCTAAGCCACCCACGCCGACGATACCGTTGAGTACTAGCCCTGCGCCGGTTAGCACCGGTTCCACGCCGACACCCCCGGCTAGCGTGACCCCGGGTCCGACTGACGAACAGCCCGGTACGCCAGTGAAAGTGAACCCTAGTGTTCTGGACTCGGAGAAGTCCAACAGCCCCGGTCCGCAGAAGACATCAAATAGCGGTAGTTATCCCGTGCGGCATTTGAAGAAAGCATGGCTGCAAAGGCACACGGGCGAGGACTTAGAAGACACTACTGGCATTGTCGGTTCTGGAACTTGCTTGACGTTACCTTTGAACATCAAAAGCCCCACAACGACTGTGACAACCCCTGCTGTCAAAGAAAACCCTGTCAATTCGATCCACTCGATCGGATCAATGGCGGTGAACAGTATAAACAAGACGAAACATTTTTCTAATAAAGCGGCGAATCGAAAAGTCGCGAAAGAGATGACCGTGAACGGCGATACAAAAAATGACGATTCATCGAGTAGTGATCAAGAGCGCGGCCGCAAATCGCCTCCGAAGCGGAAACCGCCGAAAGTGAAGAGAAAAAAGGGCGGGGGTGCGGTGAAGAAACCCGTTGATGATAAGAAGCGCAAACCCGGAGCGCAGACGGTCGCGGCGGCCAGCGAGAGCGGCAGTGACAGTGACAAGGAAAGCGGCAGCGAGAAGGATAGTGATTCAGGCGCGAGTGCATCTGCGCCGAGCAAGAAATCGAGCGGTTCGGGCAAAGAGCAGCGTAAGCGCGGCAGAAAACCGAAGGGTTCAAAAAACGATAAGAGCGAGGAGCCACGTCCCAAGAAGAGCAAAGATGACAACCAGCCCCCGCGTGACCCCTTTCGCAAACCCCCAGTGGGGCAATTGAAGAAGACCGGTGAGAGTTTCCTGCAGGACGGACCCTGCTTCGAGGTAGCCCCGAAGCTGGCCAAGTGCCGCGAGTGCAGGTGGACTCCGAACCAGAGGTCGAAGAACATGCCGAACATCTTCTGCAGGTTTTATGCCTTCAGGAGATTGAGGTACACCAAGAATGGGCAGCTCGCCATCGCAGGCTTCTCCGATCCTCATAAGGATGCTTTGGAGGTGAGTTTTTTTTTAAATATTATTCAAAAAATGAGTTTGGACGCTCAAGATTTGGTAATTTATAAAAAATTGAAGAAAAGATCGGAAGTACATGCTTATAATGCTACGTAACATAACCTCATACTGCAAGTTCTGTAGCAAGAAAAGAATACACCTGCTTTTGATAAATTGTGTGGTCACAAAAAAATTGTGTTGCAAAATAATATGAGAAACATAATAAGACGACCACCTGGCAGAATTTCACAAGACATACTAGCAATATTACTGTTTTTTTTTTTTTTCTCGTATAGTTTAATAACTGCAAATATTCTCCAATAACTCGGAGATACTGTTTTTTTTTTCTTAAATTTTGTTTTGAATTGTGAGAGTAAAGGAGAATTGAAGAAAGTTTCATCAACATTGCATGGGCTGTTTGTGTTTGAAATGTCCCATAAAATTGTCCGCTATCATCAAACGTATCTTCTATTATAATTTCTGAAATTAAAACAATTATCATTTATTCATAGGATGACCTCAGGCTGTGGCTTCCCAATGCAGATACTCCGCCACCGGACTTAGATCTGGAAACGTCAAGGTTTCTTCTGAAACAAGTCGGTGATCATTTTTGTGATTTATTAGTACAAGAAAAGGATGCGAACTCAGAACATATGTCTGATGGTGAGTCTTGTGCCAGAACAAATTAAAAATGTCGTGTTAACTTCCAATTTGTTTTCAGATAAGGTCGTAGCATGGAAGAGAGTTGTGCAAGGTGTGAGAGAAATGTGTGACGTCTGTGAAACGACACTTTTCAATTTCCATTGGGCCTGTGGAAAATGTGGATTCGTCGTTTGTATAGATTGTTATAAGGTAGGTTTAAAAAAAATCATACATTGCAGTGCATTCTCGCATACTTTTATTCGTGAAGTTTATTAAATTTTTTTTTCAGAGTCGAAAGAAGGGCACCATAAAAGTCTGGGGCGAGCCTGGGAAAGATCGCGACGAATTTTCCTGGCTACTGTGTACTAATCGACAGGTACACGAGCAGGAAAAACTCATGCTCACCCAAATAATAGCAGGAGATTCGTTAGTGAAACTCGGAAAGATGGTGCACGAAATGCGCGAGTTGTGGAACATCGATCAGCTGTGCAGTTGTCCAATGAGTAAGGAGGCGGCACTGAAGAACAACAATCTTCAAGCCAAAGAAGTGATCAGATCTATACTTGGCGATAAGGTGAACGGGGTTAAAGATATCAAAGATGAAGATGGTGAGTGTATTAAAAAAAAATAAAAATATATCCTAAAAACCCGTATCCATGAATTGCCGGCTCATAATCTCGATATCCTACTTTCAGATCTTGGCTTAGACCGAGAGGAAAAGAAAGAGGGCAGCAGCAGCGAGGAGGAGGGCAACTTCTCCACCTTGCGCGAGCTACTCATCCGCCCCTCCCACAAGCCGAACGGTTCTCGAGCAGCCTCGCCCGTCTCTAAGAACGAGCCCAAAAAGAAACTGACGGCTCCTACGAAACCTGCTGATTTGGATGACGTCATCTCGAGCGTAATAGAAGATAGCGTCCCACAAAAGGCTGTGGAAACTCCAACAGAGCCGAAATACGAGCTCAAACATTTCATCAGGAGGTACAATTGGGCTGGCAAAGGGAGAGTGCAATTGCCGATACGGATAATGACACTGACTGAGAGCAAGACTTTGTATCCTGAGACTCCGCATAGTTGGCTATGCGACGGGAAGCTGTTGAGGTTGAGTGACCCACAGTGCAAGAATAACTATAAGATTTTCCAGGTTAGTAACAATTTTATTTGGAATTCACAGGCTATTATGAAAATCATGACTAAGAAATAAAACAAATATTTTCTTGTCATGGCTCTGTCACACTGAATTGCTGTAATTAAACACACTACTACTACTACTATTTTACAAATTCTGGTTTAGCTATTCATTTCTATGCCATCCTGTTTTTGTGTAGTTAATTTGATATTTGCCCTTTTTCTAACATTCTCCATTGTATTTCCAAAAATGTCATTATTCATGATTTTTCTCAAAATCATTTTCAAATTTTTTGTTCATCGACTTATTTCCAAACTTTTATTAAGTAAAGTTTGTCATAAACAATTTCTGGATGTCTTCTAAAGATTTACAAGTGTATGTATGTGTTTTGTACATAAATGATACAGTTTTGTGAAGGTTGATATACATTACACATAGGGATGTTTTTTTATTATTGGTGTTTATTATTTCAGGATCAGTGGAAGCGAGGTCAGCCAGTCATAGTTTCGGACGTCACACGACACGTAGATCAGGACCTCTGGAATCCAGATGCTTTTGCTCGTGATTTCGGCGACGAGAAAAACGATCTAGTCAATTGCATGACGGGCAATCTAGTTCCCAACCAGCCGATGCGAAAGTTTTGGGAGGGTTTCGACCACTTCAGTAAGCGACTGAAAGACGACCGGGGCCAACCCATGTTGCTGAAACTGAAAGACTGGCCTCCGGGTGAAGATTTCGCGGAGTTGTTACCGTCTCGCTACACCGACCTGATGAAAGTTCTGCCCTTGTCGGAGTATACCCACAGGACGGGCAGGCTGAACTTGGCCAGCCGTTTGCCGGAATGTTTCGTTCGGCCCGATTTGGGACCCAAGATGTACAACGCTTACGGATCGGCGCTTCACCCTAGCAAAGGCACGACGAACTTGCATTTGGATATATCCGATGCTGTCAACGTTATGGTGTACGTTGGCATACCGAAAGATGGCGACACCGACGAGCACATCAAGGAAGCTTTTCGTGCCATTGACGAAGCCGGTTGTGATATCCTAACCCGCAGAAGGGTTAGAGACAAGGGCGAGCTACCCGGCGCCCTCTGGCATATCTACAATGCGCGCGACGCTGACAAGATCAGAGATCTGCTTAACAAGGTAGTAGTGGAAAAGGGCGGCAGGTTGGAGCCCCATCATGATCCCATTCATGACCAGAGCTGCTATCTAGACGGACCTCTGCGAGAGAGATTGTACAAGGAGTACGGCGTCGAAGGGTACGCAATAGTGCAGTGCAAGGGAGATGCCGTGTTCATTCCGGCCGGTGCGCCCCATCAAGTTCGGAACCTGCACAATTGCATCAAGGTTAGTTTCAGTTGTTTTCTGATAAGTCAGCTTTTATTAATTTGAATCACTTGTAAAACTGTTTTCCATTGCAGAACAACATTTTTGTTTATGGAGGAGTATTCGTGAGCTTTATAATTGACATCTAAATTCACATGCCGACATAAAATATCAGTTTTGTTTATTGTTTTATTTAATTATCAGATATTTGATGAAAATACATACAAATACAAAATGTGTAGTTTTTGATGAATCTCTTAGGAACATTTCAGATGCTGAATTCTACAATTTTTAATTATTCTGTGGATAAGCCTCTTGATTGTTTTTTTTTAATGATTGTTGTTTCATGTTTGTCCTAAGCACTATTGATCTAAACTATGACCTGCTTTCAAGGTTTTTAGTACAAGAATTAGTGCAATATAAAATGCAGGCTAGAGTGAAAGGCTGACTGATCAGTAGATGGTTTTTCTCATTCACCTGTTACATTCGTGTTTATTACTGAATTCAGGTTTCATACGAGTAAACTCGGCGCCCAATGATGGGTCTAATATTTTATCACAAAGAGAGAGAGAAATACGTTTATTGTCCTAAGAAAGAGTTCTCGTTGACAAACGATTATGAACTATGCCAAAGTAGTATAAAAGTAATTCCTAAAAGCCCATTTATATAAAATAGGGTGTCAAAACACATTTTTACAAAACAAAATAATTGTTATACAATTCAAAATTCAAAAAATTTACTTAAAAAAATGCTATATTATAGTGACATACAGTAGTAAACTATAATTCATAAAAAGTGTTGTCATTGTAAAATTCATCTAAACTATAGTAAGCTTTATCAATCAGAAAGTCGCTTAATTTTTTCCTGAAATTATTCAAAGAATAACTCTTCAGGTATATAGGAATTTTGTTGAATATCTGTATTTCATTGTATATCAATGAGTCCTTCACCATTGTTGTGGGCAGGGGAAGTCTGATCAAGTTAACTAGACGTGTATTATATGGCTCGTTCATATCTTCAGGAGTAGATATATTTTTATGAATCAGACTTACTGTTTCAAGAATGAATAGAGATATTATTGTCAGAATTCGTTGTTCAATGAATAATGGTTTGCAGTGATTTAGGAACTTTGCCCCGCACACATACCGGATAGCTCGCTTCTGTAAAACGAAAACAGTCTGCAATATGCTTT
>WOGP01001274.1:0-19759 GCA_015342065.1 Leptinotarsa undecemlineata | reverse complement strand
TCAACTACATTTAATAGCACGTTTACTAACTATCTGGGCGACTAGGGGCCACAGACAAGAAATGTTTATGACCGTACTCTTATTTTTATTGCCGTTTCAATTGGGAATGGATGGAATATATATGTTTATATGATTCAAACAAATCATGTATTTTCATTGTCTGTTTAGAACATAAGAGTGACAGTAAATTAAAATATGGGTGAAGGTCGGAAAAAAGTAAACAGGAGGTCACTTCCTGTATACTAAGTAATGAGTTCTTGGTAAATCATTTCAATATATTTTCAGAATATGTTGAGTATATCAGAATATTCTAATATATGCTTTTTGAAGTATTTGAAGCAAGAATATTTGAATTCTTTGATTTATGAGATTGTTTTAGTCTTCAAAGGAAGCTGGTTATATAATTTTATCATTGACACTTAAACCATAAAGAAGTTATCTGGGCCCAGAATTACTATAGGATAATGGGACTTCTTAATTGTCCACGCATGCACAGTTTACCTTCATATCCTGCATAGAGGAGATTCTGAAACCAGTCTCCTATAAGTAAATTATAAATATTTTTCTAATGAGTAAAGGGACTTGCGGCGAGTCGGACCCTGCGAGGTAATAATAAGATATTATGTGGTATATATGCTGAAGCCTCATCTGCAAGATAAGAATAGAAAGTGAAATTAAATGCTCAATAGATTAAACCACTTGTGATATAGACTCATACCACAAGACCTCAAAAAGTTATCGATAATGTCTGTTTTTCAAAGACTACTTTGTTAATTAGCAAAAGCATTAGAGCAATAAATATGATAAAACCACAAGACCATAGAAGATTATTGGATATCATATGTAAATTGTTGTTATTCCAAATTAGGCCCCGTAAGTCATGCATGATTCAAGAATAATGTCATCTTGATTGATTTCATGGTTCAGTTTTATCGCTCTTGAGAAGAAGTCTTTCATCGCTGTACAACCGTTTCAGTGGCTTAGCCTTCAATTTGTTCATCATTTTCTCCCTTTGAAGAAATTAGTTGTTAAAAAATTTAAATTTATCTATGAAATTTTGAGGTTTGCAGTATTTCCTTTGATATATTCAAATGATTTCATCATACAGTTGGGCGAATATTGGTTACGCAACTTCTATGTCCATTTCTCAGTATTCGCATTATTTTGGCTCAGTGGTAATGCTAGTTTTTGGTGTTTTATGAAGATATACTGAACTACCAAAATATACTGGAGAAACAGTACAGTAAATCAAATTACCCCTGATGAGTCATTTGATAAATAAAATGGATAGATATACTCCTAAGAGTACAGAACTGTAAAATAGGTAAAAATTCTTGTACGGTGGCAACCTTGCTTCCGAGTTGGAATGACCTAAGGCCGACGACAGCAGAACTATGTGACATTCACCTGCCTTACAGCCTGTCCACTAATCACATTTTATTTATTGCTATCGATCTTTTGTGTCAATTATTTCGGTAAACCTTTAAAATATATAAAAGTAATGGTTCGCGCAGAGACGTGTCCATATTTTTATTGGCGGCTTCTGTGCTGACAAAGAATGATTATTCAACTCCTATGAATGCTTTTTGATCATTTAACCTGAAAAAAAACTGATTGATGATTAGAGAACACGATCTGGAACTAGATTATACTTGGTTTCCAGCTGTTGAAAGCGGATAATTACTTATTGTTATTTAATTCACATTTAGCGAGTTGTTTTTGTTCATTCAGTAACTAGCGATTGTTGTCTAGAAAATTATATCACATTCCACATCATCTTTCAAGCATAACGTCTGTCTTGAAATGGTAAAGAATATTCCAAACGATTATAATAAATTAAAAACTTACCTTCAGCAACATCAACAAAATAATCCAGAGAAATCTGGAGAAGTCTAAGATGTTTCAAAAGAAAAATTAAATTATACATTGTACAATGAATTCTCAAAGGAATTTTTGGAAATAATGGCTGCAAGTGATATTCAATATTTGCATGCCAATTAGTTAATTTTTATAACTTGCAAAACTGGAAGAACTTCAAATGTTCTCACTCAGTTTGGTCCTTGATTTTCTGCTCCCTTCAACATTTTATTATCAAAAGTTGACCCTGAATCATCACATCAGGAGCAACCAGACATAATTTCGAAAACTTGCAGGTTCAGAAATTCTCAACTCAATGATATCTGGAGCGTAGCTCTATGTACAGGATGTTTCAAATTCAATCCTCACCATTGGGATCTCGGAAACTATGAAAAATACGAAGAAGATTAAATTGGGGCAAAGATGTGCATTTACCTGGCTTACAATATGCCTTTGAGAAATTTCTGAAATTCCGAGTATATCCGGAGATATCCGGTAAAAACAGAAATTTCGAAGAATGATTTTTATATTTTTCTGGCTTTATTTTTCCAAGGATTCGAAAATAAATTGCACTTTCACATTGCCACTCTTTTCCTGTTACATAATGATGATTTTCAGATTTGATATCCAATGTTTCGTTTTCCAGCCACCAGCATCAACTTTATTTTTTCTTATGGGCGGTACTTTGAATTCTTTCTGTCTTGAATAGAACCAGATTTTACCTTCTCAATGATATATCATAAGTTATGACGGTGGCCAGAAGACGAAACGTCGGATAGCAAATCTGAAAACACTATTATGTAACAGGAAAAGTGCAGAAGTGCAATTTGTTCTCAAATCCTTCGGAAAATAAAGCCAGAAAAAAATGAATACCATTTTCCGAAATTTCTGTGTTTTCCGGATATCTCCGGATTTACTCGGAAATTCAGAACTTTCTAAACGGCATATTGTTAGTCAGGTAAATGCGCAACTTTGTCCCAATTCAACCATCTTCGTATCTCTCATAGTTTCCGAGATCCCAATATCACAAAGAAATTACATCAGAGTCGAAAAAACAAAGCTGTCATGTTTGAACATGAAACGGCGTTGTTTCGTCCCGCCAAGGTCTCATGAGTGGTGCAAGACTGAACAACGATAGTATCGTGGTTAAAATTAAACCAATTTTTGTGAAGCACTGGGAGCTACTGAGGATGTCTAGTTGTATTTGAGGCTTTGCTGATGCAGCAAACTGACTGTGTCAAGGCATGTTGGTATCCAATGTGACACAACAAGCAGAATTATCTGTCATGCCATCTCATCGCCAAATTTATCTTCTTATAGAAAACTGTTGTATGGGTTTTGTTAGATTTGAGTTATGTTTGGTTTGTCACTCAAGCCAAATATTTTTCCCAGATACAGAGCTCTTGTTGCCACCAAAGATGTTCATTTGTGGCTAATATTTCAAGCATCTACATAGAAAGACAAGACAAGTGTGCTCTCATCAGCGTTGCAAAATATTCAATTTGTGATACGTAATTCTACCTAGTCATTGTCATCAAAATACCAACAAAATACTGGTGCAAACACTGGTGATCGCTTTCTGGGTGAATATTGATAAATATTTCATCGGAACCAAAAGCTTTATGGATGTTGAGATATTTCCCATTGTAGAAAATCAGTTTTTTCAGCATTGTGAGTTTTATAACAGAAATAGTGTACATTTTTTGTTGAGAATCAACAGTGGTATAGAATTAAAATAGTTTTTATTTCTGTCACTTTCATCTCTAAAGTACCACCTGCTTGTGCTAATAATGTAATCGGAGTCTCAGCCACTGATCAGAATCATCGGATTCTGCAGTTCATTCCTAATTATTTTATTGTGCTCTCCTCATGTTTCAATTGCATTTGCTCAGTTAGATCTGCGTCATGAAAGTCAAAGAGCTGGGGAGAGTGCAATTTTTTCAATTTTTCTCAACGTGATTCACAACTCGTATATATATACAAAAAATATAGTTTCAATTATATATTCTGCTTCAAGCTTCAAAAACTTCTGTGAAATTGATTTCAGGAAACCAAATTGTAGATAATTTATGTATTAATAACATTACTTTTTTTGAAAACTTCGATGAAGTTAATAGCTTTCAAACTTCATACTAAGTTTATCTTAAATTTTGCTGTTGATTTATTGATTTATTGTTCCTCCACAAAAATGTAATGAAATACTTGATTCCTTTTCTAAAAGCTTCCAAAAACAATTTTCTGAATTTCTACTCCAAAAACAATTTTCTGAATTTCCTTCACTAATGTAATTTATTTGGGGACAGTTGTATTGACACTGACTTCTCTACTGCAACTGTTTTCCATTGGCAGAAATTGAAAAAGCAAATAATATATTACCTTTCAATGAGTAAACGCAAGATATAAGAGCATCCGGTTCAAAGTGACTGACAGAATTACACGCACACTTGATATTCAATATGCTGTCTTTGATATTTTACATGAAGGGGAGTCGCTAAAACCAGAAGCGTAACCAAACGGGGATTTTCAGTATTTTGAATTATATTTCTTATCGATGTTGAATCAATGGACTCAGTGACTAGCTAATGTAGGTAGACAATTCTGCTTGCATTCTGTCGTGACAAGGTCATATTGATACTTCTTTCAAAACCTTCATGGGATATCGTACTATAAGTACTAATATTTCATTTACTTTTTTAAATTGCGCCAAAAGCCATCGCTGAATTTTCTAGCTTATTTCATATATGTGAAGGAAGTGGTCCAATTTATAGAGGAGTCTATACTCATATTTCCTCAGTAGATGAATAATATTATTTTTCTGTAAATTATTTTCATGAAAAAAATTAATACTTTTACATCGCTTAGGATCAACCACTCTTTGTACTGCTTGATTCCGTTACTGACTTGAAACTTCACTTTTTGTCTTTGCCTTCTTCCGTTATGTTCAGATTAAATGGAATAGTTCATTATATTTGGGAGTTTGAAAAGAAGAACTAGAAGACAGATTGAAATTATTGCCATCATCACTAAACGTGTTATGTTTTCTGAAGTTGTTTGATGATGTTGTTTGTTGTCTTATGTTGTTTTTGAATTTCCATAGCGACTGGTGGTAACGAAATACGCGATCAGGATTAATGAAACTGGTTATCTGAGAGTGTGTATTTTTTGTATCGACTGCTATGGTCATGAATCATGTGTTCTGTGTAAACCTTGTTACTAAAGGCGATTAATTAGGTAAAACAGGAAACTCTAGCGTGAAATACATTCAGAACAAGTATACTTTTCACGCACACCAGGACTGCAACACTCTTCTACACGCTCGTTTCACTAACCAAGTTGGTGTCATCAGGAGGTGACGAATGGAGGTGAGTAATTTGGAGAAGATTCATTCAGGATTCGAATCTGGTACATTTTGGTCGTGAATGGAATGTATGGACCAAAAATAATTGATGCTTCTGAACAAATATATTGCTTGTGATGCACTATTTGTCCCCTTTGGTGTGATAAGATAGAGATAATATACTTTATTGTCATGAGATTGATCTTGTGGACAAAGTTTCACTTAATCTATAATGCAATTATATGTAAAAACAAAGTGCATTTATTTTCACTCATACATAAAAAACAACATATAAGTCGTACATCCTGTACGACTTATATGGTAAATATCAAATAAATAAAAAAATATTTTTTAAAAATTATCATTATAGAATTCTTGTACATTATAGTACGGTCTGATACTTAAAAAACTTTTCACAACTTTCCTGAAGCATTGTAAAGATTTCATTTCTGTTATATTCTTTGGCAAATGGTTGAACATTTTGCAACCATTATAGATAATGGAATCTCTTATGAGTGATGTCCAAGGTATTGGCAACTTAATGTTTGTTGGATTGGTTGGTGAGATTCCACCAAAGAAAAATAATCAGTCTTAGCTGCTGTTAAACCAAGTTCATTTGCGACTACCCAGACTGCATAACATGCAAAGGACATTTTGTTACACAAGGCATAAATATGTTCTTCAAATTTTAGTTTACTATCGATATGTATTCCTAAAAATTTTAGGCTAATTTTGTTCTCAATTATGTTACTCCCAATGGGTATATTTTCAAGTTCGCATCTGAAAGTTACTATATAAGTTTTCGAAATTTTTATATAAACACGATTTGAATCACACCAATTTTTCACTGTCATCATATCGTTGGATATGATTTTAGTTGAATCGTTTGCATTGTCCGATTGCCAAAAAATGGTAGTATCGTCTGAAAATAGGGTGAATATCCCTAAAATATTTATACTTGTCAAATCGTTGACGTAGATGAGGAACAATGGTGGCCCTATTATTGAACCCTGAGGTACACCCTTATGTATTCTTCCAATTTCTGAGCGGTGGTTTGTTTCCAACATCTGGCTACGACCTGACAGATATGAGCTGAACCAGCTCAGTATCACTCCCCTGAAACCGTAATGAGGAAGCTTCCTCAGCAGTATTTCGTGATCCACACAGTCGAAAGCCTTCGAAAAATCGCAAAATACTGCAGCAGCCACCTCGCCACTATTAATTCCAGTATAAACTTTTTCTATGAGTGAGAAAATTGCATCATTAGTGCCTTTACCATTTTGAAAGCCAAACTGTTCTTCATTGATGATTTTATGTTTTGACAGAAATACAGTTATCCTCAGCTTGACTAGTTTTTCTATAAGTTTTTCTAATGTGGGAATTAGGGAAATAGGCCGATAATGCGAGGGAGTATTACAGGAGTTTTATCCCAAGACTAAACCAGTCCAAATAGTACTTGGCGTTTTTCTCAGCAAAATAATTGTTCACGAAGACGATTGCCTTTTCATTTGGCGGAAATTTCTGTACTGCGAGCGCAATTTTTAGATGAGGGAACAAAAATAAGTCGCTTGAGGCTAGATCTGGTGAGTAAGGCGGAAGGTCTAGCAGTAGTTGCAACCCTAATTCGTGAATTTTCGCCGTGGCAAACGCTGAGGTGTGAGACGGTACGTTGTCTTTCTGAAACAAAATTTTCTTTCTCTGCGTTCTAGCCGTTCGTTTTCTCGGAAGTTCAGCATTCAGCTTGTCAAGTAATAGAGCGTATTATGCTCCTTTTTGAAGATAATCGATCGAAATAACTCCATGACTATCCCAAAAAACGGTCATCACTTTATCAGCTGAAAAAACTGTTTTTGCTTTTCTTCGAGCCTGTCCTCCCTTTGCAGGCCACTGGAAATATTCACTCGAACACTTTTTTCGTCTAACGTGAGCAAACGCGGCACTCAACGAGCGGACAGCTTTCTCATGCCTGAATGTTGATTCAATATGTGACAAACACGTTATTCTGGCATGTTCAAAACCTCTGATATCTCTCTCTTCAATTCGACGGTCGTCTTGCACCATTTGGTTAACTTTGGCGATGTTTTCATCCATAGTTTTTGGACTCCCCGAACATTCATTGTCTCCCAAGCTCCTACGGCCACGTTCAGATTCAGCTGTCCAAAATATCACTGTGGTAAATGATGTTATAGAGGCTCTATACACAGAATCCAACTAGTCTTTGATTTGTGTAAGTGTATTTTCTTTCAAAAACAAATATTCAATGACAGCTTGATACTCTATATTTCAATGTATTATTTATACCTATATATAAAATTGACATTTGAAAAAAAAACTGAAATATGTTCACAGTGGTGAATTTTTTGAAGGATGACATCAAGCAAATTTCGTTTTTTTATTCAAGAATAGTTTCTCAAACACGTCATAGAATAATTTTATTGAATTTGGAAAAAATGCTTCTTCGTCGCAATTTTGAATAAAAGTGACTACTTGTTTCATATCGTTCAGACAAAAATGTTTATTCTGGTCGTGAACACTGAAAAAATATATAGAGTTCTTTATATGTTTTTTTCTTTAACCAACTGTCGCTTCAATACGAACAACTACCCTCAAAAGTCAAAACTTGTGCAAGATAGGGATTAATTAGGTCTTACTTTTTGAAGTACGATATCTAGCACGTGTTGGGCGACATGCAGTGAAAATCGATCGTCCGACCATAGGGCTCGAACCATAGGGCTCCACAAAGCGGACGTTTGAATGAGTAGAACGAACCACTCACGCTTACCCAATGGGCTACCGTCCCACAAATTTCCGTTTCCTAATTATCTTCAGAGTATCTTATCTTCCTGATTTTTACCTTCAGAGACAGTTGATTGGCGGCTTGCATAAACATAAGTCCATTTAGAAAAAAATGTCGTGAATTGTGTGACGAACGCCACTGCTCCGAGGCGAGATCTCATCCCGCGAGGGCTATCATTGCAATTTATATGAGATTAGGGTGAAGCACCAGATAATACATGAGCCCTCTACATTGTGCACCCATCACCCCGATACTAATATATTTGACAAATAGATATGTGTTATTAGTTTCGTCCGTAACCCCTGCACTTCAGTACGGTCGGGTGATCAAATAAAACGAGTCGTTTCATCCCCGAACAAGTGCTCTGTAGGTGTGTGTCTGATGGAAATTGGATTAGAGGAAAAGCGAATCACAAATAAATATATCGAACCTTTTTATTGGTATTTCAATCAATCGAGTAAATTGTGCATTTCAATTTTTTAAAATGATTCATTCATTTAAAAACAACTACTTAAGAGTCAAAACCTAGTATATTATGGTAAAACGAAATTTTGAAGTAATAAAAGCATATATTGCACAAACGATTTGATTAAAGAAGTAAAGAGTAAATTGAAAACAAAATCAAGAACAGTCCTAATATGAGTAATACCGAAAAATAATCTTGTGTATGTGACTCAATAAAGAAGCTCCTACATAGCTCTATCATTACTAGATGAGTCACAATATCGATTTTGGTGGATTAGTCAATTAAAACACGGTTTAAACAGAAATGTTCCATAATCAAGGATGAGTATTTTCATGTAAATTCCTCATTGATTTATTGAAATTCTGTATGGCAATCCAAACAAATATTATGCTTGTTTGTTCGTATATAATACAAAAAATGACTTGACTAAGTTTGAAAATAATTTCACTAAGAGAAAAATACATTATATTTCATTAACAAAAAATAGATATTCCTACGAAAGTTGCAATAATATAAGAATGAAAATACTAATGACAATAAATATAGCTTCATTTTCCAACAGTTCCCTATTTAATTACAATACAACTTAATCAATATGTACAAACTGGAGAGACGTATATGCAATTATGAGTTTGCCCAGTGTGCAAAAGAAAATATCACTCTGATTTTTTTTTCTAATTATCATACATAGTGAGAACAAGGGATTCCGAAAAAATATCTGTTTCTGACCTGGCTTATTCAAATGAAATGTTCATTTTTGAAGACACATTCAAAAGTTTATACTAACAAAAAAACAAACGATTTACGTTTCTGATCAGATGCAGAGTGAAAATTTCCAATATATCACACAAGTCATGTTTGAATTAACAGCAAAGCATAGTTTTTGATAGTCATACAATAGGAAAAGTGAAGGTCTCAAATTCGATCCATGAGGAATACCTGAACTAATATAAATTGACTCTGACCTGTATCCATTATGTTACGAATGGTAGAGATAATTAACTACGCCAAAGCCCACTTTATTCAGCTTCCAAATTAAATTTTTTTGAGCGACTTTATCGAAAGCCTTTGAGAAGTCGGTGAATTTGAGATGTCTTGGAATTTTTCCTAGGGCTGCTAAATATATCTCTGTATTAAACAATTTGGAAAACTTTCGAAAAATTACATTTTAAATAAATTGGTCGATGCTTTTCAATTTCAGATATTCACCAGATTTGATTATAGAACATAACCTTGTCTCTTTCCACAACTCAGAATACTTCCCAGTCTTCACAAACGAATTGGAAATCGTTATAAACGGCTTTACTAATACACATGCAAACAATTCATCACACCAGAAATACGTGATTTTTTATTTTCAGAGTGTACGTAAAACTAAATTCGTGTTGCAGTAAAAAACATAAAAAGTTTCAGTTCTCTTTTCTTCATTATGATTTCCTACCACGTTAACGGCTACATCATCAATTTATTCTTCAATGTCCTGTTTAACTAATTTTAGTAGTCTTTTATATTCATTTAAGTAGTGGATGGTACCATACCTGTCATATTTTCTAGGGTTCTTGTCTTTTAGATTTGTTTCTAATTATATGTGAATGAAACCATTGCGGATATTTATCTTTAGATCCCCTATAAACAGATATATATTACTGGTACTATAGAGTCTCGGGCCTAACACATAGATTGCGCTAGCCTTATTCTATTAGTTAGTATTAACCTTCAACTATCTGGATGGAAAAAATTACTGTTCAGGCAAAGAAAATGCTTGGAAAGTATTATAAGGACTCCGCTCTATTAAGAAACAAGAATTGAACGTTGGTTTGCTGAGTTGAAACGTGGTTGTAGAGACACCGAATATGCAGAACACAGTGAACGTCCAAATGAGGCAGTAACACCAGAAAACAAAAGCAATCCACAAAAGTTGCTTGAGTAAGTTGACAATGTAAAGATATCAAAATAATGTGTGACCAAAAACAAGAACGTTTTATTGTTGAAGTTGAGGTCTAGTTTCTATGGCCTCGTTTTATTTCTTAAAAGGACCATAAACAGATGTATAATCAAGTTTCTGAAAATTGTAATTTTTTGCGGATGAATTATGTTAAAAATCGACTTTATTTTCTTTAAAACGAAATCGTTGTTCACAGATGGTGAATCATCCTGAGAGGTATCGAAAATTTGCACGGAGGAAAGTGGCTAATAGTACAGAATATGCAAAATTAATCGTTACCTTTCTCACTGTGACATGCCATCCCACTCTCAATGTGGTCCTCACCAATAATCGCCGCAATAAATTGTTTGTTATAGTTCCTAACAAGCAATAACAAACTGAAAAGTAGTACCAGGTAGTTCGCCGTCGAGATAGCAACTCGTCATCAAGATCGCTTATCACATTAGAAAGCTCGTTAGCGCTTCGAAAGCTCATCGATATTTGGTGGCCGTAAAACCGAAAAAGTCGGCTGCGTCAGAAGCGGTGACCAAATTAAAATCGAAAGAGTACCCCGTATATTAAATTTATCTGTTTCAGAAGGTTTCTTACGAGTAATAAAGATAACGAAGATCCGAACGCTTTGGGTGGCCTTGTCGAAACAATCCCTGAAATGTCCAATACACTAATTTTGTAGAGAATTATCTAGCATTCCCGCCGCTTTCAGATTTTAGTTATAACGTGTATGAAAGGCATCTGAAGTGCCACGGCGATTTGCATATAAAATGCGAAATAGGGGAGGAACTTGATCTGCTAGCTTTTAAAAGTTTGATTAGCACAGCATTACTAGATGATTGCCAAATGAAAAATCTATGTTATTATGCGTAGTTCAATTACAAGGCGAGTCAACAAGATTCCCTCGGTCCATTGCTAAGAGGGAAAACAATTTTACGAATTGCTCAATTTTTTTGCAGTCATATTGATAACTATTTTGTTTTGAAATTATTTTCTCGCATACTGGGTGATTCAGCTGAGTGTGGCCAATCAAAGCTAAATTTTTTTAATGGAACACCTAGTATATGGGTAGCGTAGCGACCCATGTCACCTGACCTGACCAAAATAGATTTTTTTATGTGTGTATATCAAGTGGATTGTCTACCAGACTTCTCCAATATCTATAGAAGACATGAAACGAAGAATCACTAGAGCTTTCAGGGAAATCCCAGGGGATATGCTGGAACGTGTTGACAATTCCTTTAAAAAAAGATTGACATTATGTGTTGCAGAAAATGACCGTCATTTTGAACATCTTTTCGATTTCTCTATTCAATAAAAGGTGTAGGCGTTATATTGAAAAAATTTTGAGTAAATGGATGAATTTTTTGTGGTTACAACAATTAATAAAAGTGGTTATAATTTGTAAAATATTTATTTTTCGTATAGTATACCTCTGATAAAAAATGTTGTGAAATGTTGAAACGAAAAAATAGAGGGTGTTTTATTTGAAAAAGTTGAGTTATGTATGTTTGAAAATGAATGAAACTTGACCGGTTTTACCGAGCACCCTATATATTGTTTCCGAAAGATGAAATTCCCCTAATTATCATAGTTACGTTGACTAGCTATTCTAGCTATTCCTAAAAAAATCCACCTAATTGAGGTAGACTTGCGGGTGGCGAATAAAAAATAATGTTTCTGGAATAAATTGGCAATGCCGCAATGGAAATTCGAAAACAAAAATTTCTTAGAGAGCTAAAAAATATTTTAAAACATATAACTTTGATTGGCCAGGTTCCGCTAAATCACCCAGTATGCGAGAAAATAATCTTAAAATATAGTCAACATATATAAAATATATGTTTACTCACTCTGTATAACCGATTATTCAATATTGTACAAAGATATGTCTCAAAAGTCTATGATTACTTTCAATAATGATTTTCATCTACAATGGTCATAGTTATCAATCCAATTGCCACTTCCCATCTAAAAATCATCTATTGCTCACTTTTATGATTAGCTTTGGCATGTATCACAACGGTCTGGCCCAGTTACTCTCGAATTCACTCAAATAATCCAACACAAATTCTTTATCAATGCATCAACAGTTTCATTGACGCACTTTTCACCAATTAAATGATTTTAACTGATTAACTCAGCGTATTCATAAGCAACAGGGTATTCCATGACCACTTCAAGGCGTGTAGAACGATGCCAGACTTTTCCAGTGTGCGGAACTGCATATGTTACGCGTGCTCTTTGAAACATGTTTCAATAGTTCGTCGAGTTCAACCAATATAGTTTTGTTACCATCATCTTGTCTTTTGGACTAAAGTTTACTAATAGTTTTGAAACATTTTAATGATTATTTTTCCAATTATTGATATCTTAGTTCAGTGGAATGACATTGAAGTTTGATTAATTGTCGTTTCAAAATCTGAGGATTTATAAGCATTCTGAAAATTTACGTTTACTCATTAACTTATCTATATGTGCTTTCAGACATGTCTCTATTCGCAAAATCATCATCATATCAAAACTTACAAATATATCACCGACATATCGAATGCCCATTAGTAAGAAGTGAAAACTCTTCTTTTGCTCAGAATCAATTCTATTCTATGCAGATTTGTGTGAGTTGGGTGCATTTTTATTCTACTTCACAACATAGATATGTCGGATATGTGAAATATTCGACTAGTTTCACGATAGAAACGTTAATTATGAAGCCTAATCTTCTGACGAATTTATGTGTGTTATAAATACTTAGAAATGCGTCTTTCGTTCTACGTATTTATACAGCCTGTATTTTGAAATTTAATAGAAAAAAATAACTCCACGTGATATATTTCATGGTGGTCCCATTTATTCTTCTTTCATTTTTTGGATACACGAGTGTAAACAATTCAACCTAAAGGCAAAATTATTTATGTATTTATGAAAAAGGTTGACGTGTTAGGAATCACACGTTAAAAGGTAAGACCTCTTTAGTCCTTAGCTCGCCAGAAGTTTCGACTTCTGAGGGTTGTCGTTTCTGGGGAGTTTGACGGAAAAACATATGTTTAACATATACTTTTTTAAATATAGAAAGTTTTAGAAATAAAAAAAAACAGTAAAAAAACTGACTTGGACGTGACTAGTAGTTTGCCAAGCAATATATAAAAATAGGGACCTAATATATCAACAACCGCAAAACGGAAAAACTTAAAACAAAGATAAAGTCACATCGAAGGAAAGATTATTCTATCTGCGGTAGTTTGGCCCCTTTTGTAAAACTTCTACCTAGCTATTGTCCTACTTTCGTGAAGAAAAAAATTGACGTTGTTGATATTTGGTCATCAGTACTCCTTTAAAAATAAATTCCTCGTCTAAACTTTTCGGAAACTGGTCATCCCAGCTCTTCGGATGACCAGTTTCGCTTTATTTGCTGAAACATTTTATTGCTAATTTTATATGGATTAAGTACTTAAAAATCTCAAAATACTGAAAGGAAAATAATTTTAAATTATTTTACTGACTCATAAAATTTTCATTGAGTGAAAAATATACGGAATTTCTACATACACTGTTAATGGACGTATGAAGAGGTGAATTCGATCAAACCTTTTTTTATGACAATATGAATATTTTTATAATTTTTGATGAATTTCGTCTTATGTTGAAAACTTCAGAAAATCCTGAAAGTATAATGTTTATTGAAGAACAGCGAGCGGATTAACAAATTCATTAGGGAAGCAGATAATGAAACATATCTAATACTAAAGGTGATTTTAACAGAATATTGCAATTGTAGAATATAGAAGTATCAACTTGATTTGCTCTATTTTCACGTAGCAACAATTATTGGATTAGCCAGTTCGTGTAGACGGGAAGAACTAACAAAAATGTCAATTGATTTACTAAACGACAAGGAAGACAAGTTGCTTGTGAAAATACCAGATTCCAAAAAATATATTGCGAGAAGTTTTGTCGTAAATGGGCAAAATAACTGCTATTGTATATTTGTGATGCACTGTGTGGGACTTTTGGTGGAGTAATTAATATTACTGAAGTATTATTCCAACACAAAACCATTATTCTCAGATCAAGTGATCATCTTCAAGGGGAAGATTAAGAGGAGATTAATCTTCTTTTTGGTGATTGAAACACGTGTCTAGGTGTTGAAAACAATGGTTTGGTTTTGGAGTAAAACTCTACTAATATTCATGCTATTGTATAGGCAATATTCATCTTTAGGGCCATCCCATACTCCACATAACAGATCACTCGTAATTCGAAAAAAGGAAAATGCCCGAATCAGCCTGTTGTTATTTACAGTTTTTAAATTCACTCAGTCCTAAAAATTACTTTAAAAGTCTACCAATGTCGCTGAAGGTTATATAGATAATACACTGAAAAACTTTTAATTGCCTAGACCATTAAAAAATTGTCAGATGAAAACAATCAGCGTTAAACGGAAACTTTACCTTCTTGTTTTGACTTCAACAAAAGACGTTTAAATATACCGAGCATTTAAAACAAATTGAATCCCTTCAATATTAGAAATTGCTCGAATT
Organism: Leptinotarsa undecemlineata; assembly: GCA_015342065.1. Lineage (NCBI taxonomy): Eukaryota > Metazoa > Arthropoda > Insecta > Coleoptera > Chrysomelidae > Leptinotarsa > Leptinotarsa undecemlineata. The sequence goes on along the minus strand of WOGP01001274.1, from coordinate 4,825 downwards.
TTCATATAAATATTGATATAAATGAGAATTAAAATATTTCTGTTTCTGTATTTCAAGCGGAAATTTACGCTATTGAATTGTGTGCGGAGAGATTGGAAGAATCCAACCTCATAAACAAGTCAATAAAAATATTTTGGACAGTCTCGGACAGTCCTACTGAGCAACGTCAAAATTGGTAGCAAATTGCCAAAAACGACTCTTCTCCATAGGAAGACTTAACAGATTGTCTCTGATCCGGATTCCTGGCCTGGAAGGCAATGAGGCTGCTGAGTACCTTGCAAAGGAGGGTGCTCCAAGCAGCTTCATCGGACCAGAACCTGTCACGGGCATCGCTTTAAGCTTTGCCAAACAAAGATTGAATACCTGGATGGCAAGAAGATTCATAGACTTCTGGCAGAATCTTCCAGGATTGGCTCACTCGAAGGTGTTTATTCACCCTTCGAAGCTTGATATCGAACGGTTGTTGGACTACAGTACATGTCATTGTCATTCAAATCATCATATGCAGAGACTCGGACTTTCGGAAGACAGTGTGTGTCGCCTTTATTCGAAAAACGATGAAACAGTAGAGCACATACTCTGTGCCTGTCCCGCTGGAGACCGAACGAGGTTTTTAGAGTTCGGCAGAGCCGTACTCTTACCATCTGACCTGAAAGACCACTCACCATACAAACTAATCCGCTTCGTTAACAAGCTGGGTTTATATGGTCGAGTGTGAATATGTGTGAGCCTTGCGGGTTACGGTGAAGGGTCGAATAGACCCACTCACTTTGGACTTAACCTAACCTAGTACACATCTTCCGTTCGAATTTTAATCTCTAATACAAATAAGGATTGAAATGTTCAAAACTTTGTTCTACAAAGAAATATAATAAAGAAACGTGTATCATTGATTTGTTATTCAACACAGTCGCTAAAAAACAGTGTACACAACAATTATGAAAGAATTTTATCAAAACAAAGTCAACCCTCTATGGTAAAATGTATATTTAAATATACACCAAATATACAAAAAACCAGAGGGGGAGGGAATCCAAATTTTCCCAACTCCACCAGCAAAATTTCCCAACTTTCGAAGAAATGAAAGCCGATTATTCAGGGCTGTTTTCTTACATGGGAGAAATTATACTTTTCAGAAGGATTTCAAACAAAGCAGAATTCTCTTCACGTTATGCATGTTGGGAAATCCCAACTTTCTACTGGTTCTTTCCCTTTTCTTAATCCCTCTCCTTTTCTTTTCTCTCATTTTTATCTTTTTAATTTTTATTCATTTTATTACTATTATTTTTTTCTATCTTCATGGCCCAAAATTTCCCAACTTCACCCAACTTTTACCCAAGTCGAAAAAGCAGAGGGAAGCTCTCCCGATCCCTCTCATGGCGACGACCTTGGTCGTACTCCCATAAAAATTTGGCTAGGTTGTTTAAATTAATTATCAGTTGAAAATATACTCTACAATTTTACAATGACTAGTATACAAAAGTGTAAATGGAATGGCACCAGAATATTTTAAAGTGTACACCAAATTCAATAGAAACATTGATAATTATAATACAAGAAATTCCAGTAACATACATATAAACAGAACGGCATTCGGAAGTACCATGAACTCGTTATTTCTTAAGCGCTTCCACAAGTTGAATGAATTACCGGAGTAAATAAAAAAAGTATCCATTTTGGATAGAATAGAACACAAATTGTATAGTTATGTGAAATTATTCGGGACATTATCGCAATCATCTATTGTTTTCAATTGTTCACTAGGGTATTTGTATCTGTAATGAAACCAAATATCACTATTTTAATAATAATTTAATGTATATATACCTATATTTCATTATCTATTTAAATGTTATTTCAAATTAACATATGATACTGAAATTTTTATATATATAATGTTCATTTTCTATCTACATGCTAATTTAAATTTAAATTTTTTCAACATATGACCTTGCTTTTTATACTTTATATATTTCTATATTTGTATTTTTTATATTTAATTGTGCTTGTGTTAACATTACACTCATAGATATGTATAATAGGTTTCCTATGTCAAATAAAGATATATATGAGGAGGAAGTAGATACATTCTTCTTGTATGTTTCTGAAAAAAATTATCTAACCTAACCTAAAACTATTTGGGGGGCTTTATATAGGTCGCTATAGTATATTCACTCAAGCAGGGGAGTAATAAATCATTTTCAGAATGAATCTCTGATTTCAGAATTGAACTTTGTTTTCAAAATGGATCTTGTAGCACTCCAATAGTTTGCCTATTTTCTGATTTTTCTCTTGGATGTAAAACAACATGTTAAATAGGAGGGAAAGTTACAGTAGTATGGCTATGACTCCTCAAATTTCTAATTTAAACAAGTTAGTTATATGTATGACGAAATAAAAAGGCGTTGATAGGTCTAACATAGTATATAACACATAGATTTTCGTTTATGATTTTATTGACTTTTCTCATTATAGAAACGAGTCCATTTGTTATTGATTCATTTTTCTATAACGATATTGTACATTAGTGAAGAGCTAATATTCAGTCAATTCAGTCAGTATGAACAAACTAGATGAAGTTATTGTATATCGAAACAAGTGTTGAGGATTTGTAGACTGTCCAGTGAAACTCTCACAATTCGAATGAGACAGAAAAAAATCAAATTTTTTGCTGAAATATTTTTTTATATTGTGTTCTTCAATCTGTAATTTTATCAAATCCCAAACTGATTTTGATCTATTATCAAAATTTTCTATAAAATCTGTATCAACTTTCCGTTTCTTGACATTACGACTACTGAGGGCACACAATTCTCTGACACAATAATCATTTACTCCAGGGTTAAGTCCGGTAAAAGAGAAGAAGGTACAATTACAAGCCAGGATTACATGATGGACAATACAAGTTTCCCAGAATTTTCTGTAAATTTTCACTAACCCCGAATTCTAGGTATCGGTATGTAGGTATCGACTGTTGTGCAAACAGGAACTATTTTTCTGGCCCGAATCGGTCAGAGCGGACGTAGATGAGTAATTTTATACGTATAATAAAAAATTTAATGTCAACGATATCTGTTTTGCATCTCGCCTGAGAGATTACGTTCCTAATGAGATATCCAACATTACCACTGAAATCGACAACCGCAACGACTCAAACATCATAAAACCGCGTTACCCGTTAAAAAACTCGATGAAATCGCAAAAATTAATGGCACAATCATCGGTCGGGCGTGGCGAATCCCGATGAAAATTAAACTTTATTATGTGAAAGTGCACACGGAGGCCTTCGAGACATTAATTCCGGGTGACGTGTATTAAAATACCGATCTCGGCTTTAATCATAGGCAAGTGGTCACCCCAAACTAATAAATGTTCAAACAGTGTAATATGCGCTGCAAGGGAGCCGAAGAAAACGCAATAAAACGGCCTCTTTCATGCCTGTGACTTTTAATATCAGCCAGACCCGACCCCACACACCTATTTTCGCTTGAATTATCACGTGATATTTGCTTATTCATGTCCCTTTGCCGGGACGTTTGGGTGCGTGGCCCTAATTTTGATAACACTTGATATTTTCGTTGATATTGTTTGACATTGTTTGATATTTAGTTTTGAATTCATTCGATTCATTTATTCATTCATTCACTTTTTCATAAATACAATTTTGAAGTTCCATTCTAGCTTGGCCTCTGAAGTTTGGATGCGCAGTATCATGAGGCTCGAGAGCTCAGTTCAACCGTGCAGTCAGTACAGGACCTAAAACTACAGTGTCGAATTTTCTAAAATGCCATTTCTAAACCCAGTCGACAGAGTCGAATCCAGAGCCCAAAGGAAAAGATTTCGGCATCGTGATCAGTGGCATCAAGCTGAACCACGAATGTATGCTGGACTCTAAACCCAATTGTCCTTAAAGGTTATGTGATGACATCACCCCTTACGCCATCTTTGGAATCGACAAATTTCTCGATCCACAAATATTACAAAGGATATCGATGAACTGGTTTTTTAAGGACAAAACACAAGCACTACAGGAAAATCCTTAAGGCACTCTAAGAGTGATGCCTGTGCGAAAGTAGCGATTTACATTTGATTTGAATCGCTGGAGATTAAATTCATTCAAAATTCAGTAAAAATTAAAATCTCAAAAGGAAGAACATTATCTCGATTTGAAGAAATCTTCCTCTTTTGTATTCATGAAGATATATTTTTATAAACTGAAAAATATATTCTCTCAAGTTGAATTTGAATCATCAATTCAAATGGACTGAATAAACGGTTATTTCAAGTAAAAAAATATTCCATCAACATTGTGCACACATTTCAATAGAAGTCATCACATTAGCTCAAGAGAAGTAAGTATGTATTCTTTAGTGTGAGCGAAATTAATCTCGAAGCAAAACTTTTTTGGGTTTTAAAAAAATGATATGTTAACTTGGAACGCCCTATTTAAATATATCCATAGGATAAATTAATTGTTTTCCTTTAAAGAGAAGCATTTTTCATTCAAACGCTTTTATTTGTATAAATCAAATAAACTCATTTAGGTACTTCATTAAAGATGAACTTATGCTTCTGTTTATAAACTGTCTCTCTCATATGGATACTTTAGTTACTTGAATCCAAAGTATCTCATCTGCAATATGAACAGCTATAAGTGATAAGGAAATAAATTAAATAATACATTATATATTATGATTTGTTTATGTAAAGCAATTGCAAATCATAAATATTATCCTGAAAAAGCATATGATGAAAAACAAAACGTAATAGACAACTAAATTTTCTTTGCTAATCTTTGCTTGAATGTTATATTCCATCCGCACAC
>WOGP01001273.1:0-19759 GCA_015342065.1 Leptinotarsa undecemlineata | reverse complement strand
TATATATATTTGACAGTCTTCAGACTTGAAAAGTTATGCGGAAACAATAAAAATAAAGTCAAATAATCAAAGATGGATTTCAAAGACAAAGCCTTATCGCATGTTATGAATTTTCTCATTGGCAAAAACGACTTAAAAAGCAACAAAGAGATCTATTTACCTTTTCGTGAATAAGTTCTCTGTTTTGTAGATTTTCCAATCAAAATTTGATGTATGGCCTCCGCTAACATTTCGGCCAAGGCTTCCCTCATTTTCAGATCTTGAATTTCTTTGCCAAGTAAAAGTTTCAAATATAACTGCCAGTTTTGCATTTCCGAGCAACAATTAAGGAAACTTTCGACAACAAGTTGTTTTGAACAATCATTAGGCTGAAAAAATAGTCATTAAGCACTGATAGTAATATTGCTCGAGAGATTTACCAAGAGTGACATTTTTGCAAGTTTTTCAAGTATACATTCAGAGGAATATTCCTGAACTTGAAGAAATTTTTTAAGAAAGCGAGCAGCAGCCTCTGCTACATGGAAAATTTTATCAAAAACCAAATTTGTTAGCAATTGGAAATGATGAGTGGATACGAAGTTTTCATTACTAAAACAAAAATCATTAGGAGTTGCTGCAACAAAATTATGAACAAGTTACCTTTCTAACAATATGGTAAAAATATCTATTGCTTTGACTGACACTTTATAATCGATGTCATAAAACCTTTTAGAAATAACTTCTATAAATTCAGATATGTTCGGTTTTAGGAACTCTATAATAGTAGGAGATTCTATAAAACGTTCGAATGCTTCTAGAGCTGCATATCGGACATCTTTCGACTAAAAAAAAACAAATAAAGAGTAAATATTTTAGTATTCTTTGGTACGCTCGGTCTTGGAAAATAATTGCGTGATATGCAGTTCTCTATATCAGACAAAGATATCTATGATTGAGAAAGTACACAACAAATTTCTGAGATCATGTGCATTCAAGATTGGATATCTGAGGTCCGACTATGAGTACTCAGACATTCTGCTTCTTCTATCTACTTCTATCTACTTCGGAGCACTGCCAAGCTGAAATTGATCTAAGACTTCTTCATAAAGTTATAAATGATGATATGAACTATCCATTTGGAACACAAATTATTAACTTGAATGTTAATTCGAAAAGAACCAGAGTGTCAGAGTTGTTTAAAGTTCCTTACAGTAGCGTAGATACTAAGGGGCTAGGCGGGGCAGTGCCCCGGGGCCCTCGACCTCACCAGAAAATCTCAATCGAACTCAACTTTTGAAAATTTCTTCCATTTTCAAAATAAATATGACAGGTGGCAACAGGACTTCAATCATGGCAACTCGGTTACTTGATACATTAATAGCTCAATTAATTAAATGATTTACTGGTATGAGTGCAGTCTGTCAAACATTTGATTTTCTAACAACAACATTTTTATTACATGTTGATGAAACAACTTTATTACGACGAAATCCAAATTCACTACTACTAATTCACCTACTTGTACCTCAATTAACTCAAGCACGGACTGTTCACCAATAATACCAATAATAAGTAAATATGGAGTGCTAGAATGCGATCCAATGGAAGTATTTACAGCAATGTTATTATTCTTTACAATTCCTGTCACTTCTGCAGCAGCTGAAAGGTCATTCAGCAAATAAAAATATTAAAAAAACATTTAAGAAATAGTATAGGCAAACTCGACTCCGACATTTATCGCTAATAGCAATTGAGAACAAAACCTTATCAAGTCTGAATTCAACTGAAGTTATTGATACTTTTACGAAAACTAAAGCTAAGAAAAGATTTAGTCAGTTGATAGGTTCGATCTTCATACAATAATAAACCCTTGAATCTCTTCTATTTCGTTTTATTGCCCAATACCTACTCCAATTATTAAAATAATTGTAATTTATGTTGTTACAGTTCAATATTTTTATTATCTGCCCTGCAATGCATGAAGAATAGCTGATGATAAAGTAGCTTAGCATTTTTAAAGTATTTGTATATTTAATGATTTTACTTCATAAAACCTTACTAGTTTTGACAGCAGTGGGGTCCCATTTTTTATTTGCCCCAGGGCCCTAAGTTACCTAGCTACGCCACTGGTTCCTTACCATTCTACTAGCTATGGCTTAAATGAAACCATCACTAGAATGCTTAGGTTAGCAAATAAGAATAGCAGCTATATTTGTTTGACTCGTCCTTGTACTCTTTTAAAAATCAGGTTAAACGTATTTAACCTGATTAGTTTTTTTCTTTTTTGGTATTCTATATTATTATTCAATTGTTTATTTTTGCAATCACACTATTTATCTGTTCATTGTATAATGGCAAGTCCATAAATAAATAAATAAATGAAAATACCCAAGTTGACAAGTTTACAATTTAAATTTATTGAAATACTTACCGAATCAATAATGAGTCTGTTTAAACAAATGCAAACTTGCAGCTCGCTGATGAAAATTTTTGGAAAATACTTCACCCAAACTTGAAATTCATGTATACACTCTATTCTCATCAAGAGTAATCTATTTTCTTGTAAACGACTAAAAGAAAAATCTCAGATATGTCATTCATGGGACTTTCGAACTTACCAGTTTTTAATGACTATGAAATAGAAATATTCAAGTAGACTGTTGAAAACTTTTCTTTGACTTTCTCGATCAATCTTTTCTGATTCAACAGAAGATGAACTTGAGTTGTTGAGACATTGAATGAAGTTATTGTAAATTATCACTAAAGCTGTCAGGATTTTCATAGCTGAAAGAGAAATATATTTTGATGAAAAAGTGTCAGAATCCTTATGCCTGTAAGCTAATATAACAAAGATTTTCAAACTTTGCACATTATCCACAATTTCCATACCTATAATGACACCAGTATGTCGAAGGACCATCATATTACTGAAAGACATGCACTTGATGAAATTAAATAGATTTTTCGAAAAAAATTTATTGAACAGCACGTTATTATCATATGAAGCCAGGATCAGTTTTTTGAAGAAATTGTAAATGGCCATTTTCATTGTTTTCACAAGCGAACTTCTCGACTCCATAAATAAGTATCTCCCACTACTCTGTAAAGTCAGGCTGTTAAACGATAAAAAGTCTTTATAAAATCTCAAATTACCTTTAGAGTATCATGATCATCAATGACTTCATCAGTTTCTAGTAAAGCAATAATTTCTTTTTCTGAATTTTCTCGAAATTTGTAATACCTGGCAACATCAAAATTCTGAAAATTTGCAACATCCAAACAGAGTTGAATTAAACTGTGAACGACTTTTTCTGGTTTCTCGTTGAATTTCAAGAACAATTTTGTAACAATTTCCTACAATTAACCAAATTATAAACTTGAACTAGTAGCCATATTTTTCGTAAGCACCTGTATACTTAAAGGGTCGTCTAGAATTTTATAATAAAGGGAATGTTCATTCACAGGCTTGTACAACTTCCAAACTGTCCCTACATATTTGATTCTTCCCAAATTATTGAAATATGCATCGTAGTCCTCCTCTGAAATTTTAAAACATTAGCAAATGTTAGTTGTAGTTATTCACAGATTGAATAGTAGAAAATAACTATTTCAAATCAAAATCTCAAAATATTCATCTCTCCAAACTACCTACACCCCAGTGCTTGGATATTGAATTGTATCCGACAGATACCTCACTGAGATTAGTCTTGCTGATATTTCTCATTCATCTAGCAGCAGAACTATGCTGAAATTATTAGAATATCACCCACAGATCAGTTTTGAAGTATCATCTCTCTTCAGTGTAGGAAAGATCTGACCCAAAAATCATTTAATTGGGAAGAAACATACCATGTAACAATACTCTAACAGTGGTCAAACCATGTTTGAAGACTGTATTGGGCAGAAATACATAAGTACAAGAAAATAAATATTTTGAAAGAGCCACTGGTAATACAGAAGTTCTAGCCTGTTGGGCATCATCAGTACCAGGCGGGCAGTCATCGATTGAAGACACACTGAGAAAAACTAAGACAAGTTTAACCGATCTTCAAAACCGACAACTGTCTTAACAGAAATTTGGGAAGCTCTTCTGGAATGCCATTGGAAAGCGAATCCACATGTTTCATAAAATGATATGAAATAAGGGTCAAGCTGTTGGAAAAATTATTAAATGAAAATTATCATACAATTCAATTATTAATCCAAAAGAGGTTTTTCCTAAATATTTTTTCTCTGGGAATTCTTAATATACAATCCTTATCATTGGTATCAGCTATTTTGTGATATGATCTAGTCATGAAAGAGATTTGTTTTTAACAGTGTCAAGAAGTTAAAGAAAACTCAAAATTTCAATAATCACCATGAGAAGTTCAAAATGAGTGATTTAGCCAAAAACTCTGATTAAGAGAATATGGTTAGTGTGGTTGTGTAGAATTTTCCATAAATTATATACCTGTCTAAATATTTTTATGAATGTTTGTTAGAGAAATTGTGAAAGAGAATTCTGTATTCTTGAGAAGGAAAGATAGTTTCAGACATGGCTATTTTTTTCCAGTTCCTATCTTAAAGAAACAAAAGTATCTGTAGACTGAACATTTCTACTGATATTTTCCTTAGAACACTAGATTCTTTATAAATTGAAGCAAAATATATGATTTTGTCTGTATGGTTGAAGAAATCATAATAAAGGTTTGTCTTACCCACTGGAATATATGAAACCTCGGAAACTGTGGTAGCAGGAGTCAATGACCTCGCATCTTTCTCTTTGGCACTGACGCTAGAAGACTCGAAAACTTCTCTATTATCTTCTGCCTCAAAGACATCAGATAACCGTGTCCTTACAGTTCTGCTAGAGGATATACTTGAAATGTCTGGAGAATGGAAGTTTCCACTCGATCTTATGGGGGTACTTGTAATCTTCGAGTCCTGGGTATCCTGAGTTGTTCTCAGACTTTGGGACGATCTCGGGGAAAGTCGAATTCGTTTGCTTGGTGAAGCCATTTCAAATCAACAATCACCGTTTAAAATTCGGATATTTTCTTTGCACAAAATATGCACTTTCAACTACCCACTTAAAACATGACGCTAAATGCAATAAGCCATGGAACATTATGGTTTTTAACGGCTTTTGTTTTCTATCTCTAAGGACAATAGCTATTGGCTGGATCCAGGTAATTCTTTTTCTATTGGCTGGACAATAGACGCCAAATTTGAATAAAATTCAAATTCAAACTAAACTTGGCGCTCTTAATAAATGATAAGTTGTTGGCAATCAAATTGATTATAAAAAGTTGCCTCGTTTAGAATTTGACACGATAATTATTTTTGTGGTTCTATATTTTTTATATTCAGAACAGAACAAAGTTGTGAGAAGGAATTTTTTTTTCAGTAAAATCCACATTCCAAAAGTCACGTTATCAAAACAACCGAACTCTTAGTTTGATATTTGATTAATAGGTACTACATTAAAATCATCACGATGCCGATGGTTGAAGAGCCAATTAAAAGAAAATGGGAGATATAAATTTTCTCTATAGCAACTGTTTATATGGGGTTCCAACCATTGACCATATAATGACCAACATTATTTATACTGTTTTAAGTTAGTGTGTATATGGTGTTGTGAATTTTATTAGCGCCTCGAAAATGTATTTCAAGTGCTGTAAAACTAAATCAATCCTGCAGTATTCGTATATGAACATTGTTATTTATCAGTCTACCAAAAAATCTATCCCAAAAAACATAAAATACGACGTAGTTTTCAAAAGATAACATACTTCTATGCTGAGACATCCACGAGGATCACAGTGCTAGTGAGATTAATTCGTTGTTAAAAACGATAAGTGAGGTATCTTGCGATAATTATATGGAAAAATTTAACAAAGAACAGCTGATTATTTTTAAAGAAAAATTGCTGTTAGAAACAGCATACAATGAATCACTTAATGAGTATAAAGATAAAATCTCCGATAGGCTAAAACTAATTGACGATATACGACAAAAAGTAGAAAAACTATGAAAACTACAAGTTGTACTGGCACCAAAACTAGCCCAGTAGAACAAAAAACTATAGGAAATTCTACGTGTTAAAATCAGTAACAGAGAGGAAAGTGTAAGAAATAATTAAAATAATTTCTGCAAAAAGATTAATGTGGACACGAAGAAGATTTCATCGTTTCGAAGGGGTATAGGGGTATTATTGAAAACAACCTCATAAAAACGAAATCAAAAACTCTTCTAATTTCTGCAGATACTTCGGAAAAAATCGTATAGAATATCTTACACATTTTACAAAAAAACCGTCAGATAATTCAATCAGTTATCAAATTTTTTTGGGCCAAATGCCTACAATAGATAGAAATTATTTAGGTGACATATCAAAGGCATTATCTAGGTACCTAACATTAAATATATTCATTATAAAAATTCATCATTACCGATAAATATTCATAATGGAAAGCATCACAATATATTTTATTTGAATGCAACCACAGATCTTGTTATAAAATACATGGTTTCATGAATAATTGAAAAAAATAAAAATAAGTAAACATATAAAAATGCAGGAATGTACAATTCGGTTGTCATGGAAATAAATACGAAGGAATTCAAGGAAAGGCAAAATATGAAGATCCAAGCCATAGCATAGCACTCTACAACATGAGTTAGCTACAGTAGATCAGAGTTCAATAATAGAAGGAGGAATAGACAATGAATCTAGTTCCATTTCAAATGTCCCAGTTAATCATTTTTGTATCCCCGATAGCAGTAGACGTTTAACTGAAAACTATATTTGTAGTGGTTTTGATTACGTGTCGTTTTGATCAACCCACATTCAACTCAAATGTGAATAGATATTCCTTGACAATATTATTACTCAATATTCAGTCGCAGATGAAATTATATGTATACTTGGAAGACAAAGATTTTCCAAAGTTGTATTAATAAACGAACATTGATTGAAACAAGATGAATTAGTTTTTGTAACCAATTACTCTATCGTAGGTATCAAAATATAGCAGAACAATGTTATCTCATGGTAGGACTATGATACTAGTGAAGACCTCCGCGACTATTGATTTGCCTAAAAAAAAATTGAGTTTACTATTGTGTATTTTGAAAAGTTAAATACCTACTTTTTATGTACTCACCGGTCACTTTCACCAGATGAGAATACTTTCTTATTCAACTGGAATTATTGCTCAACGAACTATCCCCAAAAGTCAAGTATCGTATTTACCGGGGACCTTAACATAAACTTTGCAGATGTGGAAGCAAATCAGACACTATCACTGATGAATTTACTCAGCTCATTCGATCTGAAAATGTATATTTACTTTCCTACTCACATAACACGACATAGTATCGTTTGTTACAAAGTTTGGTCCGTTTTAATGTCATGTGTTTGTGTAGCTCCATATCTCAATAAATATTTATTCTACTGTGTCGTGGTGTATAATGATCAACAGGGAATTTTGTACTCTGTAAATTGAAGCTGTTGAATGTTTTCCAAATTTTGGTTTTTGCCTCTTTTAGCTTATTACTATATTGTTTTTCGGCCAATTTTTTCTCTACGAATTCAAATGAAACCAAAACACTGCCGAACAGCCCGCACACAATTCAATAGCGTATATTTCCGGTTGAAATATAGTCGCATAAGTTCCTAGGCAGATAGATATCTCTGTCCTGGGTCTGCGAATAAAAACACCTGCACCAGGACCGGAAGGTGTTTTTGATCCATCTGTGAACCAACAACTATCTGGTCTTCCTTCTCCCGGAGGATTCAGTCCTCTTTACTCGGGAACAGTATTTTATAAGGCAGTTCGTAGTTGACAGTTGGAGGCATAAAGTAAGAGGTCATTTCCAGAATGCTGTGACTTCCAGTGTCAACCAACAGTCTGTTGCACTCTGCATTAAATTGATTTGTGCAATTGGCAATGTGCACAAATCTGTAGGTAGTCCATCTAGCCTCGCTATCCAGAAAAATGTGGAGAGGAAGTAGATCTAGAAGGATCTCCATGGCTGCTGAAGTTCTATGGCACCACTGATGGCCAAACAAGCCTTTCTCTGTAAGCTAGAGAGTTTCGCCTGGGATGTTTTCTGTAAAACCTGCGAACATTTGCCAACGTAACTCCAGCGACTACTGGCTCTTCGCAATAGTACCCAAAAATAGTAAACCTTGCCACAATCCAACCGACTCTCTTACTGTATTGTATATGATATTCCCATACATATACTCGAATTTGAATAGCACTGTATAATCAAAATGAAGGACATTTTTATTTTTGTACTGATAATTTACAGGTATTCTGGGTTTTCAATGTCTCTCTTTCTCTTATCAATAAGTTGGTACCTATAACCTCCTCGGTCCGCCAGTCCAGCCTACAGGACACATTTTCATTTGGGTCTAATACAAAATGTATATAATTTGTGATGCTCGAATCCACCTGTTCAGCAGACTGAACCCATGTACTTGGGATTACACCGCAATCGGTGCTGTTAATAGCACACTGTTACCAGCTTTCCTGAATGCAAAGTGAGGTTATGACGAAATACAGCAGCTCGAAATGCAAGTAACGATTTTTATGGTTTTTAATACAAATCAAATGTGAAGAGTAACAAGTAGTGAAATTCATGCTTTCTGGAGTTGGTAGACGTAATTGAAATGTTGATAGCTACGTATTTTCTTGGTGAAATCTTATTTATTTGGTGATCCCGCCGGCTGGACTATCGGTTTCAGTGTGGTAAGCCTAATCTTATTTTATGTATGAATATGGGATGAAAGCGATGCGAATCTCAGCACCGATGACGAAATTGAGCAATTTTTGTTACATGATCGATACTCAGAAAACTTAGAAAGTGAAGAAAATGATGGAAATAAGTACGAGGGACTGATCAACTCTATCGATATTCTTGAATCTGAAGACGATTTAAACTCCGACGATGATACTATCCCGTTTTGTCAGTCATAAGAGAAATCATGAAAAACAAAACAGCTGCTGAACGAAAGGAATTGAAATGGGAAAATAAAGTTCTTCAACCAGATATTTCCGAAGCTATGGATCAAGAGTGGATTGTCGGAGAAAGAAGAAATTGGTCACCTTTTCGTTATTTTTGTCAGATACATTTTGAAGCTTGATGGCAGATCAGAGAAATATTCGAGCACTGCAAGATAATTTACCGTCTCTTAGAGCTACATGTTCTGATTACAAGAAGTTAGTGGGTTTTTGTATCATAATGGGCTGCTTCAAGATGCCTAGGGTGCGTATGTACTACAAAAATACGTTGAAAATTCCTGCAGCAACAGTATTACTACGTGATTGACTATTCAAACTCCATAATTACATGCATTTGGTAAATAACTTAGAAATTACTGTTGAAACTAAAAGCAATAAGTTATGGAAAGGCCAAACAATAATTGATGCAATACACTTCCGCATACAATGTACCTCAGTATAGAAGAACAAATGATTCCATTTTCGGGAAAATCTGTTTTGAGGCAGTACGTGAAAAACAAGCCCAATTTCATTATTAAGAAGTTTTGTTTTGCTGATTTGTCACATACGAAACTATAATATTTGTCAAACTGTCCAGCTAGTTGGACTTGTTTATTTTTTCTTCATATTTTCCAATTGAAAATTATTATTTTTTGAGAGGATAATACAAAAAAAATTGCAAGTTTTTTCTGTGGGACTGAGGAGAATATAAAACATTTTCAAGAATTGTAGCAGTCAACATCAAAAACCCTTTATGCTTGAGTGTAACACCACTCTGATTTACATTATGATGTAACATTTTCATGTGTTATAATTTCTTTTTGTTCCAGAAATGAATAAAACACTCACAAAGTAAAGTATATATTAAACTCATTTTAAATAATATACATTTCAGCCACTGACACAATTTTTAAGAATAGATTCTCAACATCAGTTCTTTTGACGTTATTTTATAATCAATACTGAGCAGAACACAAAATTGAGCATTACATCAGCAGTAAGTATATACACAATACTCAAATTCATTGAAATTAATTGACACAATAAAACTGCAACAAATGAATTCTAGATTTATAAATATCGAAATTTTTTCATACATCACAACACTGTTATGATTTTTTCAACGTAGTGTTGTATATTCATCTTGTTGCTGAGAAGACAATTCATAATAATAATATGATAACACACTTTCAACCACATTATGTACAGAGTAATCTGAATTGAATTATCGACCATATTCACACTAACATTTAACATCAGTTGTTGAAACAATTATAGTTTTAAAAACCACTCTCTGGTAAGTGATTACGCAGATCAAGCGTAAGTACACAATATGTTCTGTGGGAAAAATTGATGAGAAGGCAGCTGCCCTACTGATTTTTATTTCACTTGTTTGAAAGTAGAACCAAAAGTATATACATTGATTTCAAACTATAGATGAACCGAGAGAAAACAAAAAAAAGTTGACTTGACGTTGGTTCAATAGCAGAATTTGATCTGATTGGCAGCGAGTCTCAAAGTATGGTGCAGTTGTCAAAGAGTACTGGGCACTTTGTAATTCCCATTTTGTAGGTGGGACAGCCCAACTGAGGTGAACGATATGCACCAAATAGTCGCACAAAGTACTAGATGGGCTAAAAAGTTCGTAGGCTAACATACAGATGGCGCCACTAGTATTAATTCCATATGATTTTCAGTTAACCCTAACCTTCAAGACACCTGTACAAATTTCACAGTTGTCAGACTATTACTTATGAGAGTGAACTTTTGTTAGTTTAAAAAAAATGAATAAAACAGAATTTCGTGTGTGAGTAAAGCACTGCTTTTTGACGAAAAAAATTACTGTTGTGCCTTGATGAACATTATTCGGACTTTGTACCTGGGAAATCAACCATTGAGAAGTGGTTTGCTAAGTTAAAACGAGGTGATATGAGCACTGAGGACGATGCACGCAGTTGACGCCCCAAAGAGGCTGATACCGATGAAAACACAAAATAATTTTGAATGACCGCAAAGTAAAGTTGATTGAGAAAGCTGAGGCTCCAATGTGTTGGACATATCGTGCATGAATATTTGTGTATGACAACGAATTGATGATTCTAAGAAGTTTGAAGCTCTTCAGCCATAAAAAAACCCGAATTTATGCGTCGATATCGATATGTGACAATGGATGAAACATGACTCCATCATTTCACACTAGAATCAAAAGGCAAAAAGTGAGAATTGGTCAATGCACAGGCGATGATTGTGATATTAAGCAGAGAGATCCGCAGGGTTAGAATTTAGGCCCCTTTTTTTTCTTGTTATTTGCTAATGATATTACAATCATCAGTAATACAAACTCGGTATTCGTTACAAGTTATGCTGACAATACAAATATTTTGATTGTTGAAGACAACATGGGCACTCCATAAAACTGCAGAGGATATATAAGATAAAATCATATTGTGGGCTGCAAAGAACAATTTGAAATTCAACAAATCTAAAACTAACACCATATTGTTCAGCAGACGTGGTCAAAGGGATTTGGATGTGATACTAAATGAAAATAGTGAAAAATCAATTAGTCCTGTAGAAACTGTAAATATGCTAGGAATTGTTCTAGATAAAAAATTAATATACTGAAGAAAAGCTGCTATTCTATTAGATTCATCTCAAATAACTGCAGCCTTAGTATACTCTTAATATTGTACCATGCTACCAAAGAAGCAACAGTCGACTGACAAGGTTATGGTATCAGTATTTTGGGATGTGCATGGTATATCGACTGACTATTTTGACAAGGAAAAACCATGAACAACAACTATAGCATTATTAGAGAGTTTGAAGAAAAAAATCGCGGAAAAACCACCCCTTTGAAAAAAAAAGAAAGTGCTATTTCATCAAAACAATTCATCGTGTCACGAATTGATGAAGACGATGGCAAAATTGCATGAATTGGGCTTTTAACTGCTTCTGCATCCACTGTGTTTCCCAGATCTGGTCCCCAGTGACCTTTTCCTGTTCTCAGACCTCAGGCAAATGTTCGCTGGGCAAATATTTGTCGCCAATGAAGAGATAATCGTACACACTGTAAAATCATACTTTAAATATGGTATCAAAAAATGTTATGACCACTATAATCGTTGATTCGCCCTCGAATAATGTTATAAAATTTTATAATTTTTTTCTATGTTAGCCTACGAACTCTTCAGCTCAACATTTTTTGATGACTCCACTCCTTTACCAGAAACTCCTAATAAAGCCCAATGTGACACACCCTGTATGTAATATTATATTTCTAGCTGATTCAGAATATCAAGATAATGTGGTTTCTAGCATTCCCAAGTGACACGCGATGTTACAGATACCCGTCATATTTCAGAATTGAAAATAAATAATCAGTCACTACAAAATTAATAATAGTAATATTGAATTATCACATTCAAACAGCCTTGAAGATTTGATTGACACGTTTCTCTTCATTATGTTTGCCTCTTGTCGCTTGATATGCATCACGCTCTTTGTCTGGATGTTTTGTTGGAAGAATGGGAGAATGTATATTGGCTTTTGCATGATATCTGCAACAGAAATTAAACAATGACAGCAATTGTGCACTGCGAAAAAAGGTTTTTTTTGGACAAGTAGTGAAAAGTGTATATTGTTTATAATTGTATTGACATGTTCTACACCCGAGAAAAGGTTTTTTATTATGAAGGAACGAAAAAAGATTATTCTATTTCATTCTCTATTCTTCCTCTCTGTCTCCCTTAATAATTATTCACCAGTAGAAAATGAAAATAGGTTGAGCTCTCTCACCTTATTCCAGCGATATCCACTTCATAATCACCACTTGTGACATAATCATTGGTAACTTTCTGCCGTTCACCGTTTTCATCAATATTTTCAACAAATCCGAGACAAACCTGAAAAATATTAGTTTTCAAAATGACAGGACAGGGTCATTTTTCAGCAAAAAAAAAAGATAAAAGAAATCAGTACAAAACAGGGTTTTACACTGCTTTCACTGCATTTATTTTACCTTAGTCGAAGATTAATATGCTTTCATGTATATTTAAATGTACATGTATGGTTTTTTATATTTTATATATTGTTAAGTACCTGTCTAAAGTGTCTGATCTATGTTTGTACTGTGGACAGTTATTATTGTTAATATATATTTTTTTATTTATGACATGTCTGATATCATGTAAAGAATCCAAAAGATGAATATAGTTATTATTATTATGTAACCTCTTACTTTATGATGCTGAAATCATCAACATTTCACAATAATTCTCCATCTAAAAACGTTATTGAAATACCTGTCTTTTGAAAGTGTATCCATATCCAGTTGTAGTAGTCATACCAACATATTTACCGTTGCGGTATATTGGTTCTCCACCCCAAGGCCACAAATCAGTCTCATAATCGTGATCTTGCAAGATCAACTGAAGGTACATTCGTTTCACACCATTTTCTTTCTGTTTCAGAAGAGCATCTCTACCGATGAAGTCAATTTCTTTCTGAAACGAGATAACGTAAAATATCTATCAAATAAACATTCACAAGTTACTAACATCAAATTTAACACGCCAGACTCGCCCACACTCTAAAGGTGTAGTGGTTGTGTCCAGATCCTGACCCCAAAAAGCAAAAAATTTTTCTACACGAAGTGCTCTGGTAGCATAGTGACCGGCATGAGTGATTCCGTACTTTTCACCTGCTTGCACTAGACTGGAATATACATGAAGAGCAAACTAAAACAAGGTTAATATATTTGTTCAAACAATTGAATACTTGTTAGAAATATTTAACCAAAAACTGATATATACAATTGCAAATGAGGACAACCCTTTATATGAAAATCAAAATTGAGTTACTAAAGTATATTCGCCGGAGATACATCATCAAGCCATGGTCAACCTATGGCAAACTGAGGTCAACCTATGACAAGCTGACATCCTCCTCATATCACATATCAATATTCTGTATTAAAGATCACCGATTACCTCGTTGGGGATATACATGACATAACCCAATTCTCCTGTATGCGTCAAATTCATAGTTCTGATTCCATTGGCCAATCCTATATCTAACATTTTATATGTGAAGAATGGAAAATTTTTCGGATTCAGATCAGTATCGGTAAGTTCGGAGAGAAGAGATCTTGTGTAAGGACCCATGATACAAAGTGCAGTAAACATACTGGTAACATCAGATAAGGCAACACTCGGAGGAAGGTTTTTCTGGAGCCATACTCTGCATCTTGTCTGCTGGATAGTAGGTGCAATCATCATATAACTGAAAAATATTAATTAGTTGTTTTATAGAATATAAACGTTGTTCATAATTGCATCCTAGAAGATATGAACCTTGATATTAAATTAGTGACCAAATGACAAATACATACAATTGTAACCAGAGGCCAAAAACAAAGCATTTTTGATTCAACACTAAACAGAGCTGCTTCGATCTACCACAAGGTCTTATCAGTGATACTAGGCTGAACTATGAATGTATTGTTGGACTTGATGGTCCTTAAAGGTATGCGATGGAATCTGCTAATACTTGATGAGAATCCATAATGTATTCAAGAAACCCTTTACTGTGATATTTTCACCACAGTTTTACAAAAACACAACACGTGTTTCGCTATACAATAGCTTCTTCAAGCGAGTCTATACTAACTAAAATGTATTATCATGAATCAGATTGATTGTTTCAAGGATAAATAGAGAAATTATTGTTATGATTCGTTGTTCAACGAATAATGGTTTGCAGTGTTCTGGGAACTGGGGAGTATGTAGCATGCTTTTGCTGCATACTCCCCAGAAGGCAATGCCATATCATATATCTGCACCTACAACAGGAAAGTAAGCATGTCATGCAAAGGATCTACCTAGTTCTTTAGCTTAATAATATGATCCTCAAATAAAAGTTTATTATCTATGTGAAGTCCTGAGAATTTGGAGGACAATTTTACCTCGAGAATGCTGTTATTCAAACTGAGCTGTGGGAGTTCACATATGAAGAAGAGATGGATTTTAATGAAGGTGTAAGTGAGCTTGTTTGAGTCACACTAGCCCTTCATCTTTTCCATATCTTCAGTGGTATCTTGAGCTAGTTTTGTAGAACTTTTACCTGCCACAGCAACGTGGTGTAATTTGCAAATAATGTGATGCTAGCAGTAAAGTTCAGTTGTTTTATATCGTTAATATACAATAAAAATAAGATGGGACCTAGGATGGAACCCTGAGGGACATCTGTTTTGATTTCTTCCACACTGGAGTCTGTCTAAAGTCTGTCGAGTTTGATGAATAAATTCTAAGATTATTATAATATATGTAAACAACTGGTTCCACACTACTATATTTCCAGTGCAGTGAATGATTTGAATTATAGCAACAATTCATGAATGTTGGAAATGAATAAATAAATTCAATACTCACTGATTTTCAGAAATGCGGGCTAGAGAACAATCATTTTCATAACCTCCATGTCTGTTTTGCATTCCTGTATGAATTATACTTCCAACAGGAACATCTACATCATTTGAGCATATATACTGTAAAGCACCCACTACTTCATTACCTTTGGACTGAAAAAATATAACGACATCGTTTATATTGAAAGTTTGATCTTCTTCAAAAGTGAATTGAAAAATTTCTGTCACTGGTTAATTATTTTGAACTGATGAGATGAACGTATTCAATGAACCAATTTTGACTATAATATTAATTTCAACAAGTACAAGTACAATACTTGGAGTATTTTCATTTATCAATTTTCTTGGCTTTTCCTCGATTTCTCCAATGAAAAAAAACATTTACATTGACATTGGTGTACAAACTGAATAGTTGAAAGTGTTTTTCTACTCCCGTACGTGAAATAGTACTTTCACACACCGTTCACGAATCGTAAAATGTAATTTCACGCCCTTGTGCGTGAAATTATTTTTACGCCCTAGGGCGTGAAATAAACCCATAAGAATAACATGGTACATTCAAGTGTTTTTATTACCAGTGCGTGAAATATACTCATAAGAAATACATTGTAGTCTGTCCATAAGACCTAATACATGAATATTTCGCTGATAGGCGGCCTTAGTGCATCTTTTGTTTAAGAGCAGCAATAAATCATAAATAAACTGTCAAAATAGCTTGATCATTATTGTTGTGAGCTCATTGTTGAGAGTTAATTATTAATATTTTAACATTATATTATAATGGATTCTGATCATTCAGATATACGAAGTACCCCGCCGGATGTTATGGATGCAGCCAATGAGGCTAGTAAGACTTTATTACCCCAAAAATCATTGAGCGTGTATGAAAATACGTATGAGAAATTCATGGCATGGAGGAAAACAAAGAATATCAATTCATTTTCTGAAAACGTAATATTGGCATATTTGTCAGAATTATCCAAGAACTTTAAGGCAGCAACACTTTGGAGTAATTTCTCAATGCTAAAAAGTACCATCAGCATTAAAAAAACATAAATATTGACTATCCTAAGGTACGTGCTTTTTTAAAAAGGAAGAGTGAGGGATACGTTCCCAAAAAATCCAGAGTTTTGGAGAAAGAACAAATACTGAAGTTTATACAAGAAGCTCCTGACGAAAAATTTTTATTGACCAAGGTAAGTTTAATGTCTCACGGTAGTATTAAATAACAAGAACCCTACAAAAGATAATCTTGTCCGTGAAGATTAATGTTGATTATTCACTTATCTTAGGGTTATTATGTACGCTTTCTCGACTAAGTGAGATTAACATGATTTCTTTGCTTTCATAGAAAGGGATAGCTATTAGCGGAAAACTCTACAATGTTTAAAGTGTGGTTAGTATATAATGTATATAAAACACATTACACATAATTAATATTAGCAATAATTTTTCATATATAATGTATGGTTAGTAAGTATATATCAGAATTCACATCCATTTTTTTTATATATTTAGAGACAGAAATTGTACATATATACATTGAGATTGGTAATTCAATCAATTTATTATTCCCAGAATTGAAGAACTATCTTACCCTTTATGAAAAATAATAATTTTTCTCGGACCAGCGAAAATAATAATAATATTATTAATGATAAATGACTTTATTTGTCACATATTTCGTAAAGAGTAAAATTTATATTGATTTTTGGAAATTTGGGTATCCAGGCTAGGTCAAAGTGATCCAATGGAAAGATTGGCTTCGAACGTTTCGTGAAAGGTTAAAACTTGAAAAATAAAAAGGAAATAAACATACTCAATGATAAGAAGTTATTGGAAAATTAAATTTTGAAAAAATTTCAATCCTACTGAGGTAAATCATTACAGTAATGAACTATCTAAAGAAAGAAAGGAGAGCAAAACATTTTTTTTAATAAACCGATGCTTGCGAGTTTTATTTCTCTTAGTGGAAGAGAATCAAGATATTCTTAGTCCACATCAAAATCATGTATTATTTTCCTTCAACGTTTTATGGACCAACAAGGACATTTGTATTTCAAACGAAGTTGCTAGATCTCCGAATTGTAGAGGGAGGGCTTGAGCATTTTTTATTTTACTGGAGGCGCCAAAAGCTCTAGGGCCGGCTCTGGAAGGACCTTAACGGCGATATGCAAAGGCGCAGTTGATATTTATGTTAACTAAAGGTTCAAACACTTGGTAATTATGTTAAAAAAAGAATGTGTATAGGGGTTTTGGGTTCAACGAACTGTAACGTTATTGAATTTATGGTTATCATTTCGCGAAAGACCCCGACGCGTTTGAAGCCAATGAGTTTAAATCCAATGCATAAAATATTAGAACATACAGTGGCCTGCAAGGACTGCTGACTTGAGCCCGTTAGATTTGTTGTGGTCACACTACACTTTATGAAAGTCGAGCAGAATCTCTAGATGAATTCAACAAATTATTGCTTTTCTCGGTACACTCCATCTTGCATCTGAAATGACTCAGAACGTCCTAAACCCCTTTCAGCAAAAATTATGTAACTATAGAATGTATCTCCTCAAAAACCTCTAGAGGCATCGTATCAGGTGATCTAGTGGGCTATTCTAACAGCGGTTAGGCAAACTCAGTCGCGTAAACAGTAGGGATTCGTGATATCTAACATACAGGGTGTTTCAACGAAAACTTGACCCTCCTGTAAGTCAGAAACGGACGTATAATCGAACATTTCGAAGAACACGTCAATTTTTATTTCTAGGGGAACTATTTCTGATATGGAAACCAACCAAGGTAATATAAATGGCAAGACAATCAACGGATAAAGTGTTCCATTTAGTTCCATACAATACCTACAGTCTGTACTCTAAATTATTCATATTATAAATTTTTGCAGCAGTTTTAGCACATTCATTAGTTCGATAATAGGTTGCAACAATTTCTATTCTTTCTTCAGTAGAATAAACCATGTTGGAACCAACAGTGTCAACCATTCCAAAACGTTCACTAATAATTGAATAAATTTTAGAGATCTAGAAGACCTGCAACAAAGAATTATTCGGAAATGCCGATTTCTGACTCCGGACATCTTCAATAATGTAAGAAACGCTTTCGAAAGTAGACTATATATTGTATGGAACTAGAAGGAGGTCATTTTGAACACTTTATCCGTTAATTGTATTGCCATTGATATTACTTTTATTGGTTTCCTCAAAAAATGAGCAACAGCGAATTTTCTGTTTTTTCTTAAATAACCGTTCATCACGGGAGTTAAGTTCAGGGTATGATTTCCATATCAGAATTAGTCCCCCTAGAAATAAAAAATTACGTATCCTTTGAAATTTTCGATTACACATTCGTTTCTGATTCACAGGTGGGGGTCAAGTTTTCGTAGGAACGCCCTGTATATCTTACATGAATGCTATCCATTCCAGAGGAATATTCCATAATGTGAAAAATAAATTCGTTAACAAACTTAATTATTGTTACTTAGTGAGTTTTGAGTATATTTGTTCCAAAATTTCATTTGCATTGTCTTAAAATGAATGTGAAACAGTTGATTATACAAAAATGGCTAATTTGAAATTCCAAAAATAATAGTGTTGAATAGACAATTGAAATAACTTTCAAAAAACCCCTTTCCGTTTGGAAAAAAAGTTGGTGGCGCCCTCTCTCCTATAAGTGATGGAATATTATTTTCTCATCATAAAGAATAATACCTCTCTTTTTACGTGAATTTTGTCCACTCTTGTTGTCATCCCGTTGAAAACTTCGAGGGTATTTCAACTGCGTTGTAGTAAAAAGATACGTTAATAATAAAATCATTTTTTCTACTCCCGTACGTGAAATAGTACTTTCACACACCGTTCACGAATCGTAAAATGTAAATTAATAAGAATAACATGGTACATTCAAGTGTTTTTATTACCAGTGCGTGAAATATACTCATAAGAAATACATTGTAGTCTGTCCATAAGACCTAATACATGAATATTTCGCTGATAGGCGGCCTTAGTGCATCTTTTGTTTAAGAGCAGCAATAAATCATAAATAAACTGTCAAAATAGCTTGATCATTATTGTTGTGAGCTCATTGTTGAGAGTTAATTATTAATATTTTAACATTATATTATAATGGATTCTGATCATTCAGATATACGAAGTACCCCGCCGGATGTTATGGATGCAGCCAATGAGGCTAGTAAGACTTTATTACCCCAAAAATCATTGAGCGTGTATGAAAATACGTATGAGAAATTCATGGCATGGAGGAAAACAAAGAATATCAATTCATTTTCTGAAAACGTAATATTGGCATATTTGTCAGAATTATCCAAGAACTTTAAGGCAGCAAC
>WOGP01001272.1:6654-19759 GCA_015342065.1 Leptinotarsa undecemlineata | reverse complement strand
TTTCTACCTCCTGATCAACAATTATTATAAAAAAAATCTTAGACAGCATCGGATATTTCAATTTTGTTAATCTGTTTTTCCGTTAATCAGCTGTCGCCACCATTCGAACGACAACTCTCAGAAGTTGAGAAACTTGTGCGAGCTAAGGACTAACGAGGTCTTACCTTTTAACGTGTGATTCCTAACACGGTCAATCAAAAAAGTTTAAATCGTCGGCATTTTCGTTTTAATATTATGGATGATTTAAAGTTTTATTTGTACTTCAAAGCAATTTTCACAGCTTTGTCGGAGGTGATGTACTTGTTAAGATCAACATATTTTAAAACTTGGACATAATGTATGTTACCTATTTCGTTGACCTTGTGATTTTGCGAGTATGAAATCAATCAATATCAAGACAGTTCGTCGTTATCGAAATGATAGGTCAGGTTCAGAGAATCACTTAGTTTGAATGAAAATGTCTAACTTGCGGCACACTTGACTTTTCTAGGCATCAGCATTAGACAGTACCTAATCAGTTTGTCTGCTTCAACCAATGAGAAATACATTCTGAGAAAGACACTCCAATGTTTCACATCCGTGTGAGAATTCTGAATGTCTGTTACTGAAATCACTAGAAATGAACGTTTTTTACGGTTTTTGTTCTGGCATGATTGCAATCACTAAACAAAGATATGCTTGTTTCTGGAGACAAACAGAACATGTGCCACGGTTTAAGTGAATATTTTTCAGTGGAAATCTTACAGTAAATTGTAATAATTTGTTTCTTTTATAGGGTTCCAACTCTTTTTATTCCATATTTATTAAATCGATGGATGTAGCCTTTACTACATGATGGGAAATCATCATGATAAATGAGAATTGAAACTCTATGTTTTTACGACTTTTAACGTTAGTTACAAATAAAAGTGGTAAAAAACATAGAAAGTTTCAATTATCATTTTTCATCAATATTTATTATTTACTTTCAGTCTAATTTTTCAATATTTTCTTTTTTCAACTCGTCATATTTTTCATACTTAATCGAATTTTTTATCAATTTTTCTCCTTCACAGATAGACTACATCATTTGAAAAATTGGGATGTACTTACTTGGGATGGCAGACATTTACACAATACAATAATTGGGAAAACTTGTACAAAATAGACTCTCTGCTTCCCCGTCGATGAGAAAGGTTGAATTATATCCTCTCCCCTCGACGAAGTTACTCAGATAGTGACTAAGTTATCACATGAGACCCGTTACTGAGTCTTGTATTCCATAATGATAGTTACTCATCAAAACATATTTTTCAAGATTTAGATTTCACAATTCTATTGTGTAATGAAATATGTATTGCAGTTTTGTACTCTGTTTAAGTAAAAATGTCACATAGGGTTGTTCTTTGATTCAGCGCTGGTTCGAGCCGCCATAGTGCTAGGCTGAATCACAAATTCGTTGCTGGATTCAACTGTCCTTGAAGGACAAGTTGGAGTATGTAAGGGCGATGACATCTTCCCTTACGAAGACATCATCTATGGGATCCATAAGATAAACGAGGTTCTCCAAGCGGTAGATTGAAACCTTTATACTCATGTTGCAGTGAAAGCTGCAGTTAATGACAGACAAAAGAACCTCATCGGCAGTCAATTTCGAAGCTTGGCTTTGCAACTGACCACCTTGGTATAAGCGGATATTCAAGGAATGAGTTCTTTGTCGATCCCATAGATGGCGTGTTCTTTAGAGGAGATGTCATCATCCTTCTTCATATTTTGTGCTGAAATGAGAAATTGTGTTGATATGTATTCATATATTGAAAAATCAAGTGTTTGCCAGCTTTTTTTCTGACACTGTTTCAAAGTTTCAAAATCCAAACATTTCCAAGGACCAATAAAATGTTCGTCAAAAATGTCAATTATTTATTGCCTAGGATGTAGAGCATTATGAGAATAGACAGTTGAAGGCAATCATACAGTTGAACAGTTAAAATAACATTAATATCATCGATAACGTACAAATTCCTCAAACGACCACTAAAAGAGTTTAAAACCTTGAATAAATTTACGTTAGATATCTCAAAAAATTTACTGACGCGGAGGCATGAAGCCGTGTTGTGGAGAAGGCTGGGTGAATCCCTTTGAATAGGGATTGCCTTGAGCAGATGTAGGATAGACCACGCTACCAGGAGGGTGGCCGTACTGTTGCTGCTGAGGGTAGGCCAGGCTGGCTTGAGAGGGGTTCGAATAAGTATTGGAACTAGGAACCTGGGAGCTGTCCATGACTTGTGGAACGTACCTTCTGCAAGTGAAAAATATTATTGAAAGACGTTAACAGGATTGAAAGGTTCAGAAAAATTGTAATTATTTTATTGCCAAATCGACCATGCTACAGTTTGAATGATTTTTTTTTATTTAATTTTTTATGTTTCAAATCATTTTTAACCTTAGCATGTAAATTATGATATCACTTTTAATGTTTAAACTAAAAGAAAAAAGATTTTTGGCTTCGACTTCTCCAACTTTATACAAAAAATTGTGGTAAACTTTCACAAGAAGGAACAAATCAATTATGTTCAAAATAAACTCGTATATTATAAAGATGTCTAGATCACTCATAGAAGTTAGTTTCCGAGGCAAACTGGAAGAAAAAGTCTTTCTGAAAAAACCACTTTTACTACTTACACAAAAGAAAACAATACTTTTGAAACAACTACTTTCACATGGACATATTGGTGATGAAGAGTTTATTTTGAACTTGATTGTTTTGAACTTGATTGCCTTCTTCCTTTGAAAGTTTTCCATAATTTTTTTGTATACAAATGCAATAGTTGAAGTCAAATAGCTTCATTTCCATTTTTGTTGTATTGGGGTGTTTATCAGTTCGGTTCTATCAATTGTCTCGTTACATATATGAGTAAGTATATAAGAATTATTTTGCAACAATTTTATACTCGTATACTTTTGTACTATATCATATATTTTATTTTAATTTCATTTTCATGTAGAGACTTCATCAACTAAAATTCATTCTTATGACAATAAAGCATAATCTGTTCAGTGTTCTAGAGTAACATAAATATCAAGAGATAAGTACAGAATAATTATTTTCGTATTATTAATAATAATAATAACAACTTTAATAATTATGAATCCTAAAATACAAAACAGTAATAATCATCAAAAACCATTGTTATAATGTATCATGTAGATGATAGATAGATAGTGATAGATTTAATGATGTGAATAATGGAATAAATAAACTTCATGAGGTTCTACTTGAAGGAATCTAAAATTGCACTTTGCTCATCATTTGAAGGCATTTCATTATATTAGACTATATATAACTTTATGATACACGAAATTTATTTTCCTGTAGTTACAGTAGAAAGTATAGATGAAGTTGAACCATGGGAAAAAGTGAATTCAAATTAATAACACAGTTTCAACATTTGAAGATTTGCGTAAAATAAACAATTCACTCAATAAATCAATTAGTATTTCATCAGTTCGGACTTCCATTACCTAATATAATATAAATTGATTTGAAATTCCTGAAAAAATATTAAAAAGAATAACCGAAACTAACAATTTTATTTGAACAAAAAAACTGAAATTACAAAGAAATAACATAAAACCAAACAACCAAAAAAATAAAAATTGAAATATTAATAAAAGCTGAAAATAAAAAAATATCATTAACAAAAAATGAAAAATTAAAAGATTCCAAACCAAATTATGGCACGACGTTTCAATTGTTAGTATCCATAATCGTCTTCGGCTGGCTCAAATAATGGTATGATTCAAATAATAGACTCACGAATATACAGTAGTACATATGTTTTCAGTTTGATAATAGCTCTTTTTAGCTATTGGCAAAATATCAGATAAGTCATGCTGGACTCAGAGATAATTGCAGAACATTATTTATTTATTAGAAATAAAGTAATGCCCTTTACCTTGCGCATTAATTTAATAAAACTATTAAATCCATAAAACGAAACTTAAGAATCTCTTCTATGAAAACAGTTTTCTCACACCAGGACACGGATACTGTCCCTCGACGTACGACGTGCTAACCGAGTTAGCGTTATCAGGAGACGACTAAGACTAATATCAAACGCTATGTTACAAATTATTAACTTACAAAATGGAAGTCACTAAATAAATTCCCAGTATATTGTTATTGTTTCGAAAGTTATTTGATATCTTTTTGGATGTTCTTGTGAACAAACATAAAGATGGAACATTGGGCCACAGAGTGTACTGGAAACCAACACACACAAAGACAGGAACATGAATAAAAACTGTAATCACCAGCCCCTGACAAGAGGGAGAGGTAAAACATTGGTTGAGCGGGCCCATCTATTGTGTGGTGTCCTAACATTATCTATAAAATATTATTAAAAAGACTCCAGAATAAATTCTTGAGGACTTCTGTTTACGAAATGGGTTTTCAAGTATGACATTACAACTTAAGGAATCTGAACAGATTTATTGTTACTATTTCAAGTTATTAATTAGCAGGTCACTATTATTGTTCAGAATTTCTTAACGTTATTAATTTAGGAGTGAGGCAAGAGAAACTAGAGAAGATAACACTATCTTTATTGTACAGATATATTTAAAAAACTATTGATTCAATAGTCCAATGTGTTGAATTTTAGGCTATTAAGTCAGTACTAAATTTTGTTTACAAACTATACGAGGAATCCAAATGATCCCTAATTATGTTTTTGCCTTTTAGTTCATTAACATTTTAATCTAGGTATAAATTTTCAACAATTTATTTTTACATATTACTAGGGTAATTGTTTTACACTGTTTCTGTATCAAAGGGGTTTCATTCCCGTTTATACCAATAGAATTGAAAATTGTTAAATTTTAAATCGTGGTTTACTGCCCTACAAATCGCGAAGATCATATCTTTATTTTGTAAAAAATCATTTTGAACATATTTGGGTATTATTTAGCATTTTGCATCTTCTTTCTGAAAATAAAATTTGTTTGACGATTATTAATCGAGATATTCACATGTAATACCCATAGTCACATAGCTTCAAATGTTATTCTGTGAGAAAAAATTATCTTTTCATAGAAACAAGCAATGCTGGAAGTCATGAAAAATAAAATGGTGACCTTCTTGATTACGAGGGCAGTTTTGGCGGTTTGAAAGTTATTATTACATTAAAAAAATGGTGGTTAGAACAAAGATTCAATGATTGAATTTATCAGTATGTATCAAGGTTCAAATCATATCACCCACTGCTAAAACTAATGCACTGACAAATGAATGTGAACCATGCAGGCATGCTTCAATTTTGTATCATCGTGTATGGGTCAACTTTGAAAGGCATTTTTGTAAACGAGTCAATGTTTCTTCCTCTTTTTTGTGTTTTCCACCTTCCTCAATCTGAAAAATAAACAAAGCTAAATCAATTACACTTTAGCGGATTCAGATTGATTTAGTTTTATTTATTTTTCAGATTGTGAAAAAAGAAACATCAATATACCTACTCTTCATCAAAGGATATTTTTTTGGTACTTGAAAATAATTCAAAATAAACAAAAACATAAAACTCAAATCGTAACAATACAAGGAATCATAATTGACAAGCAATTCCAAAAGTAGGCATGAGTATAAACTAATAAAGAAAGAAATCAGATAGTGGACTTTTCATGAAAAATTACTAATTGATCCTAAGCAGAAACACCATCCAAAAAAATGCCATTCATTTCATTCATTGGAGAAGTTCAAACATCATATATTTTTATAAACTAATTTTTATATTGGCAAGTGCTTCAATCATGTGCTTGTAACATATAAAATTTTCTTTGAACCAGAAAAATATATCTGAAAATTTGTTTTTCGAATTGTGAATAAATAAATGAAAAAAATTATTAGATAATAAGACTCACCCAGTTGTCTGGAAGGTGTATTGCTGCGGATAAGGCAACGAGCCATACTGCATCCCAGGAAAATTAGCAGCATTAGATGATCTGCCAAAGTAATCAGTCATGTGGGGATTGGCAGCTGCGGAAGTGACCACTGATTGCTGACCAGGTGTGGTGGCCATGGAAACGGACTGAGGTCTACTACTGGCTCCCTCATTGTTGATTTGCGGAGTCGAAGGCTTGGAGGACTCCTTGTGATCTTCGGTACCATTTTTTTGATTCTTGTCCTGCAGTGGATCAAACTCGCCCGAGTTCACCTTATTGAGAGAGGAGGCCGATTGGTTGGAATCTATGTTTGATGTTTCGCCAGATTCTGCATATGAAATGAATTATTTTGAATTATAATATGGAGGATGAAGCACTTCAAAATTATCTAAGTGAATTTTGCTTACCTTGATGAGCCCCACTAGTAACTTTATTTTCATTAACGTCAATAGAATCTAATATATCATTTACTTGATCTCTTATATTTCTAAGCTGCTTTTTCAAATTGATTACTTCAGTTGAAGATAATGCACTTGTCGCATCAGTCTTCAATTCAGAATTCAATAATATTTGTAATTTCAATATCCGGCTACTCTGAATAGCAAAAGACAAGTCATTGCTTTCAAATATCGTTATCAAGTCACCATCTGGAAAAATATCCGATTAAAGCGGACAAAGACAAAGAATGTGGAACTAATCTGATAATCTAATTTGTAAATATGAGTACCTTCATCTTTGTATTTGATTGTGATGTCATCATTGGCTGATAATTTACCCCTAAAAACCCTCTGCATCATTAAAACCAGTTCATCATAAGTAAGAGATTCGTTGTGTATTGGAATTCGTCTAATATCATCGCCGAGTTGTACTTTAATTATTAATTTACCGCTTAAATCCAACTCACTTTTTATATCCATTTCACTCTGAAAATATTCAAAATAAAATATATTCATATACAAAACTCATACTTACGTTATCATTAAATGATTTTGTAAGGAACAGGTGCAAAATGTGATATAATTCCAACGCAAAAGAGACTGAAACTATTAAAAATGGACAAAAACACAAAATACGACAACAATGTCAAAAGTTTTTTTGTTCGATGCCATGAAAACAACACCGCGGTCTTGTTTGACGTCAAAAATATGTCGTTGTCATTAGACTGAACTTTACAGTGTTGCCGGAAGCAATTTTTTTCAAAATCTTTAGAGCGATTTCTATTGGTAAAACTAATGCACATTCAGTGTTATCCTTCATAAAAAACAGATATACTGAATATACACTTACATTTTTTCAAATCCAAACATTTTCAACTATGCCCTCTCAAATTGAACTAAATTTAGAGGAATATATCAGATGGCACCAATGCGATTTGTTTTTTATACGGCCTACAAAAAACTGAACTCGATTGGATCTTGAATTCGAATAACTTTTCCAAACGCTAGGGTCACTTGTGGTTTTGATGAACATTCGGAAAATCCTGACTACAACTCAAAATCATTATCAATACTGATACACTATTACTGGAGTTTTTTTCCCAACACCAAATCGTTATTTTCAACACCTCGGCATGTGTTTCGATCACCAAGTGATCATCTTCAACAGGAAGATTGAAGTCAGTTGGAACCAAAGGTTCCAAAAACAGTGCATCATAAATCCTAATAAAATCGATTCCACTTATTTTCAATACGCTGTTTGACATTATGAAGCAACAAATACTAATTTTAAATTTGTTTTTTGTTCAATGACGGTATTATTTTTGAGATATGTATATTTTCTATATTCAGCAGTTTTATCCCAAAACTGTATATCATTTTGCATATCATCAAACACTTACTTGTAATTTGTTATTTTTTCTTTTTTTTTAATATTCCATGAATGTATTACGATATGTATATTTCCTATATTTAACACTTCCATCTCAAAATTGTATACTGTGTACAGGAATTGGGTCTAGTGCCAGTTTGTTCCCTATTGGAGTACTTTCATATGATAGCTGCAAGTACTCAGATACCATTCACAGAACTCTAACGCGCTTGTGTGTTTATTAGTGCCTTCATGTTGGACAAATCACGGGTATAGAAATCTAATACATAGTTAAATAATAAGAACTAATCAAAATTCTTACTTCAATATGTAGAGAAGTAGTTGCAACGCATGTAAACAATGCTATTGCCATATTTCGAGCAGTGTTAACTCTTGTTAACATATATCAATAATATTATTGTTGAACTTCCAATGGTGCAAACCGTTTCAATTATTTTACTAGAATAAATTATTTCAATGGATGATGCGCTAATTCTTCTTATTTATGTGCCGCCACTGTTCGAAAAGAAAGGAAGAAGAGGGAAAAAGTGGAAAGGAAGAAGAGAAATGGAGGGAAATGAAAATTGAAAATTGTTTATTAATGAGGTTGTAATTTTTGTTGAAACAAAATTCAACAATGAGCGCTATGGAGGTTGATGAACCACTTCAAATGCCATCGACATCATGCAAACAAGAAGATCAAACAAGTAACAAGAAGCATTGCAATCTACCTTGGTAACCAAATTTTTAATATTATCATAATAAAGTTTGATATTCCTGTCACGAAGTGTTCTGGCGATGCATTGAATCTATTAGAGCCTCTCGAGACACCCTATATTTTGTTTTATAAGAGAGAGGACATTGGTAGATCAAGATCTTCAGTTGATGTGGTGCTGCAGGTTTTTCCGGGTTTTCCTGCAGCTGAAAAGGAAAATGCGACACTGAAGTCATTGAAGTCGCCCCGGAGCGTCAATTAATTTTTATTGTTGTTTTTATTTTTATGGATGTTTCATAATAAAGACTATTGATTTTTGTTATAGGATTGAAAAATACAGACCGCAAACATTTCAAGAAATAGTAGGAAACGAAGACACTCTTACAAGGCTCTCTATTTTTTCCAAACAAGGGAATGTACCAAATGTCATAATTGCTGTAGGTATTATTTTCTGAAATAATTTTGTTTAGACACTGGTTGTTTTGACATGAAGGAAACATTATTTTAATTCTGTATAATCAGACCTTATAGGTCTCTAAACAACCTCTTGAAGTTGCCCAAGCAACAGTCATTCAGGTGAGAGTTGCCTGGTGGAATAAAGGCCATAGAGTCAAATTTTTCATATGTCCTTATGATTATTGTTGAACCAGTACATTGAAGAGAGGCATACACATTTTCAATCCTCTTTTCTACCGAATCACAACTGTTGACATAAATATGGTCACCAATTAATCTTTGAGGGATTATGTTTTTTTTTTCAGGGCCCTCCAGGTGTTGGTAAAACTACTACAATTCTCTGCCTTGCCAAAATTCTTCTAGGCCCTTCTTTCAAAGATGCAGTGCTAGAGCTCAATGCTTCCAATGATAGAGGAATAGATATTGTACGAAATAAAGTAAAAATGTTTGCTCAGCAAAAAGTAACTCTACCACCTGGCAGACACAAGATCATTATTTTAGATGAAGTAGACAGGTAAGAGAGAATAATGTCTATCAAGTCTCAAATGATTAATAATAAATCAGCATGGTATGTCTTGAGATGTTGATTATAAAGTGTGGTTTAAGGAACATTTTTAATGACACTTATATAAGTTCCACTGACTATTTGAAGAAAAATAATAACATTTATGTTGCTATCAAATCATTCTTTCAGTATGACCGAAGGTGCTCAGCAAGCTCTACGGCGGACTATGGAAATTTATAGCAACACCACAAGATTTGCTTTAGCTTGCAATTACAGCGAGAAAGTTATAGAAGCCATACAGTCTAGATGTGCCATTTTGAGGTATTCTCGTTTGACGGATGCACAAGTAATGGCCAGAATTATCCAGATCTGTGAAAAAGAAGATGTACAAACATTCCTTCGTGATTGTCACTCTGTTATCTAGTACATACTTTTTAGGTCAAGTATACTGATGATGGCCTGGAGGCGGTCGTGTTCACTGCTCAGGGCGATATGAGGCAGGCCTTGAACAATTTGCAATCGACCCACAATGGTTTCGGAGAAGTAAATTCTCAGAATGTGTTCAAAGTTTGTGATGAACCTCATCCCATGCTCATCAAAGATATGCTGACAAGCTGTATGAATGGGGACATCCGGAAAGCTTATAAGGTCATAGAACATCTGTGGAATCTTGGATATGCTGCAGAAGATATAATAAAGAACATCTTCAAGGTGTGCAAGAACATGGACATGGAGGAAGCTTTAAAACTAGAGTTTATAAAAGTAAGTGATGTTTTATGAATCGATTCACTTTTTATTTGTTTTTATCTGAAGCACAATGAAAAATGTTATTTTATTGTTCAGTACCTAAAAACCTGACTAATAACATTATCATTCCTTGAATTCAAGGGGTTATATTTTTAGGAGTGATTAATTTTTGGAAAAGAAAATTTTTGGCTTTCTACTACTCCATCTTGATACAAAAAAAAGGGGACGAGGGAATCTTCCAAAGAAAGTAAGGAAGTAATCAATTTGAAAATAAGTAACTCTATACATGGATGTGTAGATCATGCAAGAAGTAACTTTCAGACACAAACTGAAAGAAAGTCCTCCTGAAACAGCTACTTTCATATAAACATTGAATGACACAAAAGAAAAAAATTTTTTCGAAACAAATACTTCTATATGAACACTGAATTATACAGAAGATACTTTTCTCTACTCATTTTGGAAGATTCCCTCGTCCCCCCCTTTTTTTTATCAAAATGGACTAGTAGAAAGCCAAAAACTTTCTTTCCCATTATCATTCCCTATAACCAACCCTTTGAGATATTTAGTAAATATTACACTCAAACTCAAAATAAGACACTCAAGACGCAGGTACCTAGAACAGGTATCTTGGTATAAATAAGGATAGCTTTGTGAGTATGATTAGTTTGATCTTCCTCTTGAAGATGATCACTTGGTGATTGAAACATGTGTCAAGGTGTTAAAATAACGGTTTAGTCTTGGGAGAAAACTCCAGTAATATTTAGCAGAAGTTAATTGATTAAAATCTTTTACTTTATCTGAGATGTCTTATGTCTTATATAGCTCAAGAAGTACCACAAGTTACAATACTTGGTCTCATCTGATTTCTCCATTTTATCGGTGATTTAACATCCATTGTAATTGAGGGTAAATCTAGCTTATTTGAAGATGACTCCACAATATTATGGCGTGAAAGCATTATTATAGAACTTCCTAAATGCTATCTGCCAAGATATCGAAAAAACAAGGATTAGTGTAATGCAAATTTTTCAGTTTCGGTTGGTTTCCGGGTTTTGCCGTGATCTTTGATTATAATCTCTTAATGACACGGCAGAGATGAGAGCTTCAATTTCAGAAGAGTACTTCGACCACCCCACTGAAGATGGCTACCGCTGTTGCAGTTGAAACGTTTGGAGATTATTACCAAGGAAGACCAAGGCAAAACCTGGAAACCATTTAAAACATTTACGCCAGCCGCAACATTCCTATACAAATTTTTTAGCGTTCATAATTCCAAAAACCAATATATTGTTATGTTTTTCCCGTGGATTTGATAATAATTGGTTACACTGTGAAATCAAACTCAACTTGATTTCACTGCTACACTGACAATACAACACTTCGTACCGCACTTTCAACTAAGCTTTCCCGATCTGTTGTGTTGGTAGTGTTTATATATCATAATGGGAGTCTCTGGAAGCCGAAAGGAAATTCCTTGGAAGTCTCTCGAAGCGACACGAGATCTTGAACGATCGCGCAAATGGATTTGAGCGCGACCTAGGCCAAGTCACAATCGATTGACGAAGACCAGCGGTGGCCGGCGTTATTTTTTTCCAGGGGATGATTTACAAAAATATTATCTTTCAATTGTAATGCTCAGCTTCAAATGGTGGTGTTATTTGTAATATATCATGTATTGACAAAAAACTCAAAATACCACATTCTCTTGCTGAATAAAAAACTCTCATCTGGATGTTAAACAGTGAGAATAATATCTAATGAAATGGATTTCAGGCAGCTAAAGTTGTGATCATTCATTGGTTGAGTCTCATGTGAGATATGGAATTCCTTTCTGAGAAGTATGTGCTCAAACTTGTTCAGTCTATTTTTGTGCTTCAAAAATAAGCATTGAGATTTATTTGCAAGGTAAGGCGGCCAGATATGTGTAGGTCTCTTTTGTGGAAAACAAAATATTTTTGTTACATGCAAATTCAGGAAAGCTACCAAAAATTTTCTTATTGATAGACCTAGTTATAGTTTGCAAGAATTTTATGATAACTTTCATTAGGAGTCTATTCATATTTTACTTTTATTTTTATAATACATTTAATATTCTAAGAAAATATAAAGTGGTAAATTTCTGGTGTTGGATATGTATAAAGTTGTTTTATATTTACAATTTTTTCAAATATTTTGTATCAATAACAGTAACTCTTCAGACAATAAAGCATAATTATTATTACTATCATTATAACGATGATCAATTGTTTCTGTTTCAGGAAATTGGACTCACTCATCAGAGAATAGTGGATGGACTGTGCTCACTTCTCCAAATGTCGGGTTTACTTTCCCGTTTATGTAAAGCAGCTAGATGAATCCATTACGCACAATTATATTTGAGATTGAAATTAATTTTTTCATGCATTTTCTATAATAAATTGTCGAAAAACTGTTTAGTTACACTATTCGAATTTATGAATGATATCCAAATAAATTCATGGCCTGATATCAGCTGGGTTGATTTGTTTGAAGGTGATTGACAATGTTTCATGATGAATTTCACTAGTTCGGAATTTCATTGTCTAGTATATAAAATGATTTGAAGTCACTGAGACACCGAAAAGAGAAGAATTAAAAAATGAATAGTTGAAAATAAAAATTATATTAACCAAAAACCTGAAATGAAATCACAGTGAAATAAAATACAAGTAAAAATAGAACAATTGAACAAAAATTAAATAAAAAAAAGAAAATAAAAATACAAAGTTAAGAGATTCCAAACCACGTTAGTTCACGAAGTTTCGATTGTTGGTATCTACAATCGTCTTTGGGTGATGACTTTTTATTTTCTTTTTTCACATCTTTATTTTTATTTAATTTTTGTTCGATTGTTCTATTTTTACTTGTATTTTATTTCACTGTTATTTCATTTCAGGTTTTTGCTTAATATAATTTTTATTTTCAGCTATTCATTTTTT
>WOGP01001271.1:0-10762 GCA_015342065.1 Leptinotarsa undecemlineata | reverse complement strand
AATCTTACTATTAACACGAGCTGAAAAAAAATTAAAAAATTATTAACAAGAAATGAAAAGTCAAAATATAAAATTAAAAGATTCCAAACCAAATTGCTTCACAACGTTTCGATTGTTAGTATCCACAATCGTCTTCGGGTGATAACTGGACTTATTCCTATGAGATCTGACTATTTTTAGGTCATTCGAGGGCTTTCACCTATCCCCTCTTCCCTAGCTAGTTGTTCGGAAATTGTGAAGCGTTCGAAAGTGTCAGCATTAACTATAAGTGAAAAAACAATTGTTATGAATATTTATATTTCTTTAGGAATTCAATATCCGTCCGAAATGAAAAGTGAGGAGGAAGCAGTGCAAAAATGCGCGAGTATGACCGGTGTCAATAGATCGACAATTTTCAGAATTCTTAACGAACTTAAGAAAAATAACAGCTTTTTGGAGCCGAAAGTATCCACTGGCAGAAAGTGTGTGGTTCTCAACAAGAAGGCAAGTATTCTATTACGAGAACAGTACACTCTTTTTATATAAAAAAACGAAATACTTACATTATGTAAAAATTTGTCAGTTATTCGTGAAAACAGTTTTTTCCTGATATAAGAATAACTTGACTATGGAAGATATTACAAGAATTGAACTTTTGGAAAACAAAATAGAAAGAGCATGTTCATAGAAAAATCAGAGAATTTAAAATGGAGAAGAAACTATTTGAGAGAAATAAAGAAAGCCAGAACACTAGGTATGAATGAGGGTCATACCATCTTGAAGGTCAAGATCAGAACATCAAAAGTGGAAGACAAACCTTCATGGAAGGTTGGTCCGCTGGTTTAAAAATTCCAGTTGGAAAAGGTCATCGTCTGATCATCACTCACATTGGCAGCAGTGAGGGATTAGTGAAAGATGGGTTGATGCTGTTTGAATCGAAGAAAAGTGGGGATTATCATCAAGAAATGCATGCCACAGTATTCGAATTATGGCTTGAAAACATACTCGTAAAACTTCCGTAGGGATCCGTAGTAGTAATGGATAACGGAAGTTACCACAGTAGAAGACTAAAGAAGTTGCCGACATCGGGTTGGAGGAAAGCAGATATTACTGATGATATCAAAATGATTTACATCGAAATACGAATTATAACTACAAATTATAATGTTCTGATTCAAATAGGTTGGATAAAGGACATGGACAGTCTTCAAAACGTCACCATACATTTGTTTGAAGGTGGTTGATAATGTTTCGTGGTGTATTTCATCAGTTCGGACTCATTGTCTAATATAATATAAATTGATTGATTTATATTATATTAGACAAATATAATATGAATTGTGATTGATTTATATTATATTAGACAATGGAAGTCCGAACTGATGAAAGTAACCATACATATTTATTTTCATATGCCAAATTTTATGAATTCAAATTAATGACAAATGTTTTTTCCAAAAGCTAATTTATCAAATGCAGTGTTTTTCGCCCTTTTTATATTTGTATTTGTTTTTAAATTTATTATTCTGATTATTTTATAGAAATGTAGAAGGTAACAATCATAAATAAAAAAAAAACAATTTCAAATAAAATATTAGTTTTCACGATATTTCCATTATCTCCACATCATACAGAATATATCATTGGAAAATTTATATTAATATCCCCAGCCAGACGCCTATCAATACTATCTTTAACGCAATATGAGAAAAAACGGTCATCCGTCTCTTTTGATGCCGTAATTCGCAAGTCACTATTTAAATGGCTCGTTAGCGGTGCGCGGCGTCCTCAAGGGGCATAGCGGGTTGAAATATCTCGGTAACTTTGTGCATTTTTGAAATGCTTTCACTCTCACACAATACCGAATGGAGTATACTGTATTTATGGAAAAATTTCATGTAACTTCATTGATACGTAAACAAATATTTTTGAATCATATCAAAAATATTAGTTTCCTGACCAACCGCTAACTAGAAGTATAGTTTCATTTTTTTCAATGTATCAATTCTTCGAAATGTAACAGATTTTGTAGGTCATCTTAAAACATATTTCTTAATACTTTCATATAATTTTTTCTACAAACTGTGAGGTATTAATTACATATGCTATATTGATCAAAAAAGGAGTAGAAACAAATTTATCACGATAGAGGGCGAGGTAATTGCCTCAGTCTTTCAATAAATGGATGCCATTCGCTCAGAACCCACAACTTCGACAAACATCCGAAGAAAACAGATAATAATATTGACTTTCTCCACCCTCTTATTCCGTCGCACGGAGGGACTTTTTATGTGAAATTCGAGAATATCGTGAAGAATCGATAACAGATGTCTTATAGATTCAGACTATTCTTCAACTTTTCTTTTTACGAATTACAAAAACAATACCTATCATGTTGAGTAGTGGGATACATGGTGATTTGAATATTATACATGATATTTCTCAATAATATGTTAATATTCAATGAGGTTAATTTTGAGACCACTTATCAATATATTCCACAAACCATCTTACACGGACATCATTTCACACAATTCATCTATAATTCTATATCAACATGTCCCATTCACCCCAACGGGGGGCGTCTCAGTTTGAATATTTGAAAATATTTTCTTAGCGCGCATCTAACACCAAAGAAGTACTCATATACCAAAGTTTAGCTTCCTAGGACTCACCAGTACGGAGAAACAGAGATGAATGAGTGAGTGTTAAGTGAGTGACTTTCGCATTTATAAGTATATATTTCAGTTATCTCATTCATTGGGCACGAATACAAACACCACAGTATGAGACGTCATTTAGGAAGACTCAAACCTCCACGGGTAACACCTCACTCGTTAGCGCCCTTTCACACGGGAAGCGTCACTTCTCTCGCTTCCGGGAGAGAGGAAGACTCTTAGCGCCAGAGTCCAATCCAATCTTTCAGACGAAGAACGGGAGCCACCACGTCCCGGGAGACGTGGCGGCTCATGGGACGTGGCGGGAAGCTTTACGGAGAGATTCACATCTTTCGCTCCTATACGGGAGCTTCGTCACTCCTACCTACCGCCCATACATACCTGGAGCCTTTTTAGCTCCTGGCTCCTTGAGGTCAGTCGTAGAATCGATCGCACGCAAGCTTTCTCTACCGTCGACAAAAACTTCGACGACAGAAATGTCAAAGATCAAGCATGGGATGGATATGGATAAATTTGCGAAATCCACGTTGAGTACCTTGCTGACTTCCACCCAACTTCCTTATAAATGTCGAGACTTGTATCCCGAAGAGCGGGTCGGTTGCAGACAGCACTAATTAACAGCTCCACATCGTAATCTGTCATGATAAATAGTGTAAAGCGTCAACTAGGGAGAGCCGTTTTCACTCCTCGTGTGGAAGCCCCCACTCATTATTTTGCATTTTGAGAACGAGACGTGGCTCCCCAGCTACAGGTGCTGGAGAAGTGATAGCTCTCGTCTCCAGAGACATGGCGGCTCCCACTCATCGTCGGAAAGCTCCATTGGACTCGTTGCATTTGGGCGCTAATAGCCTTCCTCTCTCTCTCTCTCTCTCTCTCTCGGAAGCGAGAGACGTGAAACTCCCCGTGTGAAAGGCACTTTAGGGTTATTCTAACATCCCCCTACTGCAGGGCAGTATTCATATACTAGTTTTCATTTCATTTAAGTGTTCAGAAGTGAGATCGCAATTAGTGGGGCTAATTTAAGTGTAAGAGGTCTCCTCAACAAATGAATTTTAATTTTTCTCAAAAAATTGTTATTTATTCATCAAATTCTATTTTGTCGCTTCCAAAGTAATCCCCCTCAGATATAATTCACTCGTGCCTGCGTTTTTTCCAAACCACGAAGCAGTTATGACATGTTCTATTTGGTATGTCCTTGAGCTCTCTCAGCGATTTGGATTTTATCTCCTCAATCGTCCAAAACGTTCATGGGTATCTTCAATCTTGGGAACTGAACAAAGTAACAGGGAATCAAATCTGGTGAATACAGTGGCTGAGAAATAATTACGATGTTGTTTTTGGCCAAAAAATTGGGATCAAGCTATGAAGAGTGAACAGGTGCATTATCGTGATGCAGAAGCAATGAATTGTTTTTCCTTCGTAATTATTTTCGCAAGTGGCGCATAATTTCAAGATAATACTCCTTACTGGTCCTACGACGACTGATGCACTTCGCCACGTTAATTAAAAAAAACAGTGATCAAAACTTTGGCATTTGATCGAACTTGGCGAGTCTTTTTTGGTATGGGCTCTCCTGGGCGATACATGCCCAAACTTTCAAAAAAATTGCATGACATGAGTCAACCGAAATGCCGACATTCTCAGCAAATTTCCTAATAGTGACTCGACCATTCTCCATATCAATTTTCTTCACTTTCTCAACATTTTCATGGGTTGTTTATGTCCTGGGGCGTCATTCCCTTCTTCTCAACCTTGTGTGTAAAGCTTGTACCTCTCGTAAACATTTTCCTGACTCGAAGTACAATCATAGTATGCCACTGTCAACATTTCAAGTATTGTTGAGCACTTAATTCCATTTCTTACACAAAATATTATGCAAATCTTTCCTTAATTCGGTCTTCCATTGTCTAATATTATTCGAAATCTATTAAAAAACAAATGAAATTAGAATTAAAAGTTAAATATCAATTATTTCAAGCAATAGAACCTGATATGAAAATACAATAAAATTGAATAAAATAATCAAGATACAAAATGAAAATACTACAGAGTACAAAAAAAAATTAAAGTTTATTTGAAATCTTTTTTCATTTTTAATTTTTTATTATTTCCATTTTACACTTAAATGAAATGAATAAATACACTTTTGTCTAAATACCACTGGAACATTTTATTTATACGACCGGTTTCTGGTTTGATCCCATTATCAAGTATAAAACTTGATGATGGGATCAAACCCAAAAAAAAGAATTTCAAGTAGTATTTAGACAAAAGTGTTTTTATTCATATCATTTGAGTGATCGTGAATTACCATTAAGTAAACAAGTCATTAATCACACATATTTCCATTTTCATACTTTTTTATTTCTTTTTACTATGTAGTCATTTTCAATTTGTATCTTGATTATTTTATTTATTTTTATTGTATTTTCATTCCAGGTTTTATTGCTTAATATAAATGGTATTTAGCTATTCAGTGTACCAACATAAAAAAACATTTAAAAACTCGTTAATAGAATTTACGTCGCCCGCGAAGTTTAAACATTTACCTCATTTTTTGAACAGACTCTGTATTTTGTCCTATTATTTTTATTAAAAAATATATCACCTGTTTCGAATATTTCAAAACTCTTGAACTTTTACAGTTCTCTTACCAACTCCAGAAATTCTCATTCAATTCATAGCTAACGATATAGTTTTAGATGTGCAAGTAAACCCCCTTCCCTACACTATAC
The DNA here is from genome assembly GCA_015342065.1 of Leptinotarsa undecemlineata. Taxonomy (NCBI): domain Eukaryota; kingdom Metazoa; phylum Arthropoda; class Insecta; order Coleoptera; family Chrysomelidae; genus Leptinotarsa; species Leptinotarsa undecemlineata. The sequence continues at coordinate 5,370 of WOGP01001271.1, read as the reverse complement.
TGTTTTGACAAAATTTGTGAAATAGCAAAGGTATTCTAATATTTCGATGAAACATCAAATTGGTTTTGTGATAAATTTTTATTGGGCGAATTTACACCACAGAGGTAATTACATAAAAAGTAAATTCGTAAACTCGTATTTCTACCCAGTTACGATCGGTTTAACGACTTCATGTTGGATAAATTGACATAAAATAATGCCTTTTCCAGAGACAGGGTAGAAATGAAATAATCATGGTGGATTTATGAGGTTGTTAAGTGGATTATTGTTAACCCAGGGCTCAGACATATCAAAGTTGCACAGTATAAGGATGACATGAAAACAGACAATTGATTTTCTTCAGAAGTATTATGAATAAACGGTTAAATTGGATGATTTTGTTATCGAAATCAAAATGTCGAAGCATATACTGTTGAAGTTATTACTCGAAGGATTACTTGTGTATTGCTCGAAATGGTAACAAAAGAGGTTATGGGCCCAATAGACCTAGACTGCAAAATGTTTAAACTGCGAAGTTGTGAAATAATCCAGAGTTTATATTTCCCACTAAATCGTCCCGGTAGTAAGACATTTACGAGTGTATCATTGATTGGATTGTTTGTTATTGAAGATGAAATTGCTAAACCTTCATCTGTATCATCCATGGACGTAGAAAAATAAATTTATACGTTCATGGTATCATCTAATGCAGATACAGATTGGAAGTAAAATTACGAAACAGAATTGACTCATTTTATAAAAGTTGACAGTAGGACCTTACTAGATGTGGCAACGAGTATATCTGAGGAAACCCTTCAAAAAGTCATGCAATTTTCAAATGCATGTGAGGTTTCGCTAGAGCTACATAGATTGTGTGATAGAATTGCAGAACAGAATATATTATTTCTCATTTAAATCAGGGTGGGTGATGATGGCAAAATCAGGGAGAACAGTTGATAATCTCACGAACCAGCTGTGTGCATTTGATGGTCTGGTTTCAGTAAAACAAAAATCAAACTAATTGAAGGAATAATTTGTTATTATTACCATGGTATAGAGGTGAGCAATGTATGAAGAGGAATGTGGTGGTGATTCTACATAACAAAGGAATGGTAATAACATGACTCTACTGGCAGTCATCACAAATGTAGTAATCGCTAACTATGAACAAAACAGGTGTTCTGTTGAAATCACAGCTAGCATATCATAAATAGATACGACTTTTTCTAAACATATGAAGAGAGAACACGCAACTGTGTTCCAGAGAGAAGTAGCGGCCATTTTACACTGTATAGGAGAAATAAACAGGCAGAAGGTCACAAATAAAACCATTGCCATTTTCTTCGAGAGCCAGGTAGCAATTAAGGCGCTCAGCTCATTTCAAGTCTTGTCAAGACTGGTGGGAAGCTGTCTGAGCGCACTCAAGGAGCTAAATACCCAAAATAGGGTCACTCTAGCTTGAGTACCCGGACGTGAGAGTCACAAGGACAATGAGAAGACCTATGTTCTAGTCTGTGAAGGCGCATCAAAGGCTATGATCGGCCCAGAACACTTTTGCGGGGTAGCGAAAGCATCTATAGAGACATTCATAAATTCATGGATGTAAGTCGAATCGACATATTGGTGGAACATGCTCCCAAGGCGAAAGCGTTCATAAAGAAACCATCGCCCATACCTGCTAAATAACAACTGTAAAGTTGTAAGGGTAGTGGTGGATCTCACAGAAGAAAACCCAATGCAAGTTCTGTCAAGAAGAAGAAAAAACTGCATGTACTCTGTGAATGCAGAGCGACAGCAAGGCTGAGACACGCGAGATGCGGGGAACAGAAACCAGAGGCTACCAGGTATATGAAGGAGTCAGTGTCAAGGCTAAGGAATCTCATCAAATAGATCAAGCATGAGGTCTAACAACCAAGGAACGTCACAATAGATCTCAAAAGGTCGCAGTGAATCAGGTCATGGGCGAGCTCCCCGACAATCTACCCTAATCTAATATTGATGAACGACATACAGGGTTAACCGCGAGTGGCAACACCATTAGAGCTGGAGGAAAATGCCTACCGGAGAGAGTGTAAGAAAGAGTCGGGCTTTGAAAAAGCCGATGTGGTTTTCTACCACTTACCAAAATCTTACCATAATTAGATTTTAATGTTTGTATGGCAACAATGAATAGCTGTCTTCCACAAACATTTAACAGTTCTGCGAAAACGAATGGCGTCAGTGGACCACATGAAAGGTTTTAGTACCAAAAAGTATTTTTTTGCATCCATTCAATTTCTTTTTCAAAGAAAAATACAGCATGAGCTGATAAAATTGATATGTTGTATTGTTAGGCATATATTTAGCATTATTTTACGATAATATTGATGTCATAATGTTTACGCGAAATAGCTGTATTTTGAGGTTACAAGTTAAATGACAAAATGTTTCGAAAGAGCCACTTGCAGAGGCTTTGAAAGAGCCGGCTCCAGGATGCAGCACTGTTTCAGCTCCTCCTAAAATCATCGCTAAAAAGGGTCAAAGGACAAGTTACTTCTGCTGATATTTCCACCTCATTGTAGCTATAGACTCTAACCTCTGGATGTTGCGGTTTACTGGCTTTTGAAAACAAGATATTGAATAGTTATGAACGAGTGGATTTTGATTTAAGACTGATAAATAACAGATTTTCATGGAAATGAGCAATTTTACAGTTTGATCAGATTTATATAACAGATAAATAGTTTATTAAGTGATTTTTATTTGCTAAAAGAGTGTTTTTTTGTAAAAAGGAACCCGGCTCTTTCATAGCACATGCCCAGCTCTTTCATACACATGTTGCTTTGAAAGAGCCGATTTCTTTTTTTTCTTTAAGTTGTCATATTACTAATTTCTGTCATAGTATCTCATTTTATTTTGATTGGATAACCATGACTATTGAACTAATTATTTACAAAAAGCAATTTTATTTAATAACCATCACCTGATGTTAACTTTTTTTTATTTTTTACAGTTCAATTGGATAAGATTGAATCCTGCCTCATCAAGGTTATTAAACTTTTCTTAATTGTTTTAGGACGTATTCCATCTAAAAACACTTTTCTCAAAGTACCTGGTGCCATTCATCACCTTAGATATATTGCGAAGGTCATTTATTGTATCAAAATATATCTTTTCGGGGATCAATTATTTACATTAACGATTCAGGAAAAAAAAAGACTATCACTGACATTTGTTTATTTTTTATGAACTTTTATGTAAAAGCGTGGTTCAATGCCCCCAAACCGACTAAGGCCCCCAACCAAGACCTACAATTTTTAAAATCTTTTTTTAAATCTCTTTTAAAATATAGAAAAATCGATAAAGAACTTGCAGACAAGGCATTGTCGAAAATGACAAATCATCTATGGTACTTCAATTCTGAGCAAGTCACATTTTCATTTTTCTGATGAAAATTCAGAAAGAGGAGTCAAAACAAGTAAAGCTCTGAAAAGTCTATAATTAATTCCAATTGAAGAGAAAACGTGATGATAGGTATGTGAAAGCAAACTCCATCGCAAGTGGATAATTTATTGGATAAAGATATTCATTTTTCTCTAGATTTTTCCAAAAGATTTGAAATGAGGAATTTGTAAATACGTATCCTGAAAAACGGTGTAAAAGTCGTAAACCAACTTATCCTCAAATATTTGGAAGGCTTCAACATCTTGAACGATCATTAATATATCTTTCGGAAAGAAAGAAAAACAGGCGACCTTCTATTGTATGTCATCCATATTTGGAATAACGCAATCGAGAAACATGGAGAATCAACACCTGCTGCGTAAGATATTTCTAAAGCCTCTGACTGTATGTGGCATGAGGGTTTGCTGACCAAACTTCGATACTATGGCTTGTCGGATCATTTTTGGGTATGGCTCTTCAGCTTCCTGAAAGAACGTTCCCTGCAATTGGCCTTCGATGGATATCTCTCGAATACTTTCAACATAAACGCTGGTGTTCCCTAGGGATCCATATTGTCTCCAACACTCTTTTTATTGTATTTCAACGACTTTTTGGAAAAAACCAAGAATCCAATATATTGCTTTGCTGACGACTACAGAGGCACATCTTCACCGGCAGCCGGAGGTTGCATATCTTAATGAGGATCTAGAAGTGATTTCGAATTGGGGTGAAAGTAACCAGGTTCAATTCAATGCCACAAAAGCCCAAGTAGCGGTTTTCTCCATGAAGATACATGTCTCCGAACCGGATATAATAATGTAAGGTCAAATAACTCCGCTTTCTGCTTCGATAAGTGTGTTGGGGGTTAAAATGGACAACAATATGTCTTGGAACAATCATGTTGCTGGAATTGCAAAGGCCGCTTCTCAAAGGCTTGGAACACTGTTACGAACCAGAAAAATGTACACACCCCAGCAACTTTTGATGCTTTATAAAGTTAAGATCAGACCTTCTTTGGAGTATTGTTCTCATGTATCTATGGATCTCTGCTCCCAAACATACCTCAAAGTGGCTGGATTCTATACAGAAAAGAGTCATGCGTCTGATTGGAGACGCGAACATTACGTGCAACCTTGAAAGCTTGAAACGCTAAAAAAGGGTTGGAGATTTGTCTCCCTTCTATAGATACTCTCACGGGAAGTGTTCAAGTGACTTGGTACATTTGATTCCACTAAAAACGGCACATATCAGAAATACGCTACGGAATGTTGCTGCTCATCGTTTTGAGGTTCAACTCAGTACACCTCAAACTTCACTGTTTAAGAACTCTTTCATCTGGAGAACTGCGTTTATGTGGAATAAACTTCTTGAGAACGTTTTTTCAAATGGATTTGATCTCCAGCGATTAAAATCCAATGTGAATCGCTACTTTCGCACAGGCACCGCTCTGAGATCGCCTTAAGTACTTTTCCTATAGTGCTAGTGTTTTCCCTTGAAAAAAAGATTGTCAATGACATAGCTGAAAAAGGGGTGAAATTATTCCAAGACTTCAATTCCTGTTTGACGAAAGACAAAGATTAACGACAGTTTCTGTTATAAATTGTATCTGAATGTCGAAAAAATTTTCCTGACTCTTTAAAAGCCACGTTATCTAAGCCATTACCACCTTAATCTAATAATTAATAGTGAATGTGAATAATAATAATAATAATAATTATAATAAGATTAAGGAAAGAACAAAGTTGCTGCAACGAATATGCTTGCCGTTCCAATCTTACTCTACTCGTTTAGAGTAGTGAAGTGGACTCGGAAGGAGCTGCATCAACTCGACGTAAAGACCCAAAAAATGATGCATCTCTATAGGAGTTTGCATCCTAAATCGTCTGTTCCACGGTTGTACTTCCCCCGACAACAGGGAGGCCGTGGACTTTTGAGTTTGGAGTGTCTACATGACAGAATGATATTGGA
>WOGP01001270.1:0-11778 GCA_015342065.1 Leptinotarsa undecemlineata | reverse complement strand
GATTTTGAAAGTCTGGATACTTCCTGTTTTGAGATTTCTTGGAATGAAATTATATATTTTGCAAATCTGGTAACTAAAAGATCTCCTGGAGAGTTCAGTTTCAATATATTAACCGAAGGCAAGAAGTACCTTCTGAATTTTTTGTTTATACTTGTTGTTGAATTTGGAACAATAAACGTTTGCATAATTAAAATCAGATAAAATCAAGGTCTCGTAGGGTAAGGAATTCTATTCAATGAGAATAAAATGACGTATACCTTATATAACTCGTAAGGATGGGAATGCTCTTTGCACCATTAACTTCAAGATGATATCCAATAACCAAGTCGAACCTTGGATTCGTCTACTATTTCGATAGTTTCATTATCAATTTTTATAGCTACTGATTTCAGAACATTAGCTCGTTTGATGTTGTGTCCACATAATATCTTATGTGATTTTGTGCGTTTATAATCAGACAATGATCTATAGTACTTTTAACGAATATAACGAGTTCCTATCGATTACCTTGCATGCATCGTAGGTTTTTTGCTAGGAAAATATTAATAAATTTGGGTATCACTCACATAACAATAAATGTTGCATTGCTGAATACTCGTGAGAAGATTGGCGGAGTAAAGAGCAAACAATACGGAACCTGATATTGAGCCTTGTGGTACTCCAAATACAAGTGATAGATAATCAGACTGTATGTTGTCAATAGAAACCCTCTGTAATATATTTCTTTCTTCGGCTGCAGCTATTCGCTGTAGCCGAAGGCCTTGTTTATCTCAGAATGCCAAGAAAAAATGTGTGATTGTGGGTATCAAACACCCTTCTGAAATCCAGCAAAATGAGTATAGTACACTGTCCTTAGTTCGTTGCTCTCATGATATCATCAACAACGTGTAGGAGAGTGGTTGTGCAACTGTATCCTTTTCTGAACCCCGAATAAACAGGTGGCAGTATGTTAAATTCAGAAAGATGTTATACTTATTTATAGCACGCTCTAATATTTTTGACAAAGTAAATAGGATACTGAGATCACGAAGGTTCTTATATTCAACAGGGATTCATTTTTTGACAGTACTTTAACTAGCGTTCTACCCCAAACTACCGGAAAACACCCTCCAGTAGACAAGTGCTTATGATATGGGTGATATACTCATATGGGTGGACAACAGATTCTGATTAGCCTAATATCTGTTTCATCACAACCAGCTGCATTCCTCGTTTTATTTAAGATTGTTTCGGCAACAAATAACTTGAACGTTTGAAGTTCGCATGCTTTAGATTTCTTTACTGCCAGTCTTCAAGTATAGCCCACTAACTATTGAGAAACAAATAAGTCATTGAAGTAGAATAACGGATTAACGAGACGGTTGTGTCTGTGAACATTCATTAGTTCTTCAAATGGATCCTAGTGTGGTTTGAATTGATGAAGAAATTATTGATTTTTCTTAGGTTTTCCAGATTTTCCGGAATAATGGTCGATTTTTCAGTAACTAGATGCTTGTTTCAGCTTTGAAGATACATCAACTTGTGTGCATCCATGCATGCATATATCCCTTCTTCAATGAAACAACCTCCTTTTTACCAGAAATGTTTCTGCAAAGAAGAAATAAGTTTTTGCTAAGAGAGCAGCAAGTGAGAAGTTTTGCTCCAATATATACAATACAGTTCTATTCTAATGGTTCAGTGAATGATATAAACAATCTGACAAAGATTATACTTCAACTTCTTAGTTATCTGAATTACACTTCAAAAAATCTGAATGCAAGTGATTTCATAACATTGGATTCTGAGGAGTGGCTTTCAGATTTTGAAATCGACATCTACTTACATCTTTCAAATACACTTGACAGTGGTATTTAATTATTTCATTCACATACTAGTCACATTGGTTTTCATAGTGATTGAAACAAAGACTCAGAAAAAGATTAAAGGTTCGTCCAAAATAACATTGTTATGCCAATTCACGTCAATGATAATCATTGACAAAAATATGTCCCTATTTGAGGCTTCATGCAATTCTTGTAGCACCCGTTCCACCTCGTTGAAATTGCCAATTCTTTTAACAAATTTGATTAGGACTCGAAGGACTGCAATAATCAGAACAGCCATCTTGACAGAATGATCTGGATTGAGTCTGCGGAGTTCGAAGAGAAAATCTCCATATTTTATCCGTTTTTCCTCTTTTTTTTCTGACAATATTCGTCTCGCCAGGAGCTGAAAACTCCACAACAAATATCGTTTTGGTCTGGTGGTCGAGAAGGGTTACATCAGGCTTATTAGCTTGTATGGTGGGGAACGAATAGTTCCAATAAATTCGGCACTTCTAGTTCCCTTCAATAAATTCAAAATCCTCCGGAGCGTAGGGAAACACTGGTGTCTTGTCAATGCCGTAAAAGTGCCGCAGTTTGTTATATAGCACTCTTAGGGTCGCGTTTTATCCACGGATATAGGCTGAGACTGCATATGCGAGACATGATGATAGCAAGTGCATTAGGGTCTCGGGCGCTTCGCGCAGGCCCTGCACCTTGTGTCAGTAACCTCTATACCCATCATGTGACTACGGTAGACTGAGGTTTTGAAGACACCATCCTGGTAACCCATGATGAACCCCTCAGTCCACGATTTCAGCCCACTCGACCTCAGAAAAGCGAATGTCAGGCGCTTTCAGAAGCCATGATCTCCAATGTTATTGAAGAAGATCCCATGCATTAGCTCATTCTTGTGTCTCCGCAAAAGGAAGGTGATCTCTGCGGCTTTCATCTGAGCTTTCTGATGAACGGGTTCCAACTCGGTGACAGAGTTCTGGTAACCTTGTTCAGAGTCGAAAACTATACCGAGTGCATCAGCTGGCAGCTGCCCTAAGGAGAAATGCTTCAATTCCTGCTCTCTCATGGACACGGACTATGCAGAGAAGGGGATCCGAACTCCTGATGACTTCACATGCTGTATCCAGTACCATTCTATCACGTAGACACTCCAAATTCAGAAGTCTTCCTATTGTCGGGGGAAGTACAACCGTGGAACGAACGATTTGGGATGCAAACTCCTATAGGGTCTTTACGTCGAGTTGATACAGCTCCTCCCGAGCTCCTCCTCTCTAGAGACATAAAGTTTGAGATCATCCATATAAAATAAATGGGTGACGTTGTACCTCCGATTTCCGGGGATGCCACAGTTATACCCTCGAATATATGTGAGCGTAATGCATAATGGCAATAGTGATAAGATACGAAATCCCCAAGATTTTGGGCAAAAAAGGCGGCATGCTCGGAATGTGTTTCACACCACAAATCATGCAATCTCGCCATGTACCCTCTTCGCGCGGGCTCACTACTCTCACTACTCTCGTAGCAATGCATAAGGTTATCTCTTAGCTCATGCGTCAACTCAAAGCATCCGTTGTCATTGCCAGAGATGTCATCGATAGGCAAATCATCGTTATGGGCCCCACCAACTTGCCTCTGACCCCTCCGAGCGGGTCGAGTGTGGTGGCCCCTTCCTCGATTACCAGGAAAAAAGTGTTGGGTCCACCGGGAGGTTAGCCCTGTGGACCCACGGCCGGCACCGGTGGGAGAATATTGTTCTTCTTGCCGGTGCAAAACCAGACCGGCCTGGGCTGCCGGTCCGGTTTTGCACCAGTTTCTAGGTTAAGTGGTGGCGCAACTCACCAAATGCCAAGGGTATTAGTGACCATCCCTGTTTTACTTAATATCTTTATTGTTTTTTTTTTGCGAGCTAGCTGTCGCAATAAAAAATTTCGCCTTTTGGAAGTAGAGCAAAAATATGTGTCATAAACCGAACTAGGTTTATTTCATCAGTTCGGACTTTGATTTGAAATACCGAAAACAATCTGTAAAAAGTTAATTTTTCATTTCGTGTTGATAGTTTTTTTAATGTTTTGGTCGTTTGGTCGTCGAACCGCCCGGCTACCGACCGGCTAATCTCTTCTTTAATTAAATTCAAACGCACTAAGTTTCTTAGTGCTCGCAACAGCTGCAAACTCACAATTAGTGAAAGCAAAGAACTTCACGATCAGAGAACTAGGGATAAACTGTTTGTCAATCCCAACGAGTACAGATCCTTCTGATCGATAGCTACAGCTGTTAATCAGAACTTAATGAAATCCACAATTCTACCACTGACACAAGAGGATGTTTGAATTGCAACAACAGCCATAGAAAAAGCAAATCTACTAGCTGAAAAATTTACGCTACACTCCACAGTCGATTTTCTGGAAAAGGCTCCACCCACTATTTCCACACTAGAATACACAATGCCGGAAATTACTTTCCGATAACGTCTAGTCAGGGGAATGGAATTTTCAAGCAGCTCAATATCAACAAGGTCTGGTCTTGAAAATTGCTCAAAAAAACGTGCACCAGATTTTGCAGACTTTTCAACCTGTCTTACAAGAGAGGGTTTAATTCTCGTTAGAAGATTGCTCGCGTTCAGCCTATTCCAGAAATGAGCAAGAAAACTCGTACAAATAACAATAGACTGATCTCTTCACTATCAGTGATATTAAAAATCATGCAGAAAGCCGTGAACCCCCATATCCTCAAATATTTGAAAGGCTTTAATATCTTGAGTGATCATCTATATAGCTTTTGGAAACAAAGATCAACAGACGACCTTCTATCGTATGTCACTCATATTTGGAGTAACGCAATTGAGAAACATGAAGAGTCAAGAGCTGTTGCGGTTGATATTTCTTAGGTCTTTGACCGTGTATGGCATGAGGGTTTGCTGGCCAAACTTAGATAATATGGCTTATCGGACCATTATTGTGTATGGCTCTTCAGCTTCCTGAAAGACCGTTCCCTGCAATTGGCCGTTAATGGATATCTCTCGAATACTTTCACCATAAACGGTGGTATTCCGCAGGGATCCATTTAATTTCGAACTCCTCTTTTTATTGTATATTAACGACTCATTGAAAAAAACCAATAATCCTATACATTGCTTTGCTGACGACAGCACACTTGTCTCGTAATTCCATTAAGATTCCAGACGTCGCGTTGGCTGAGGATGCACATCTTCACCGGTAGGATCTAGAAATAATTTCGAATTGGGATAAAAGTAACCATGTTCAATTCGATGCCACAAAAACCCAGGCATCAGTTCTCTCCGAACAGATAAATGTTTCCGAATCGGATATAATAATGTCAGGTCAGACAATTCTGTTTTCTGCTTCGACGATTTTGATGTGGATTGAAATAGATACCAACATGTTTTCGCAAAATCATATCGCTGAAATGTCAAAGGCTGGTTCTCATAACTCTGAAACATTCTTCTGAACTTGAAAACCTTACATAAGAATGTAGTTATTTCTGCTACTTACTCTACCTAGATGCTTTGTCTGTGGATTGTACTTGTATGTAAAAAGTGATAACAAAATTGAGTGCAAAGAAAATTAAAGTCAGTCTATCTCCAGCTATTGTTTCAATTCGAAAAACCTCAGCACATATCTCGACAACTTCTGATACTTTATAATGCTCAGATCAGACCTTTTTTGGAGTAAGATTCTCAGGAGTAGAGCTGCCCCCAAACATATCCTGAAGCTGCTGGATTCCCTCCAATCGGAGATGCGAATATCACTTGTAACCTTGATAGTCTGGAACATCGAAGTAAGGTTGGATATGTATCTCTCTTGTATAGATACTTTCACGAGAAGTGTTCAAATGACTTGGCATATTGCATTCTACCAAGAGCGGTATATATCAGAAATACGCGACGGACTGTGGCTGCTCATCGTTTTGAGGTTCAACTCAGTGTACTTAGAACTACACTGTTCAAGATCTCTTCCATTTGGAGAAAGGCGTTAATGTGGAATAAAATTCCTGAGAACTTTTTTCCAAATGAATTTAATCTCAATCGATTCAAATCCGATGTGAATTACTAATTTCGCAGGCACCGTTCTAAGACGGTCTCAAGTATTTTCCTGTATGCTTGTGTTTTGTCTTTGGGAAAAATGTCTTTGGAACTACGAATAATAAATTTGAATGCGAAAAATGCCTGCTTTTCGCGTTTAAGTCACGTAGTCTTTATATAATTGAGATGAATTTGTTACTTCGTCTGTGTAAACCTATGAGAGGTTTTGACCCGATAGATTTTTTTTACAGGATCTGTAATCCACGGTACGTTGAGCCACTCATCCTTGATCTTATGGAAGGTGCATGTCTGTCGAATGAGTTTGTTGAGTTATTTATTGAGGAAGAAGTATTTGAATCAATATTTTCTCCATAAAAAATTCTGAAGAATCTGAGAAAACTCTGAAAATCACTTTCAATAAAAATATTTAAATTCTTGAATGTATAGTTTGTGGGTATGATGCCTACTATGTACTTCAAGTTTACGGTAATCAGCAAATTATCTAATATTCCAGTTTAACCTTTGGCCGCTTTCTCGAAAATGAGTTCTTTACGAGATCTAACAGAGTGGCTCTAGTATCAGTGATTCTCCTAGGAGTGTCGATAAATAATTTAATTTACAGCAAATGAGTCCAGAATTGAATCGAGTCTTTCGACTGCGCTGTCTCCATAATCAAGCATATTAATGTTGAGATCGCCTACAAGTATCTTCTTAATCTTCCAAAAACGACAAAAAATTTTGAATAAGAGCCTTATATACTCCATACTGTATAACTATTTCCTCAATTTCAATTTTTATCCAAAAAATTCATCTGTGGACTGAAGTAACTGACTATAAAATTCACTTTGAATGTAAATTATTAAACGCCATCCCTTAGATCGTCGATCAGTTCTATATATTCTGAAACAATCTATCTTCAGGAGATCATTGCCAATATTATTATTCAACCATGATTCACAAGCAATAAAACTATCAAAATTATTTTCTTTCATCAAGTTCTGGCGTTCAAGCTTCCGATAACTAGGTTGTCCATTTCAGGCGACACTCAATACTACTATTAACATACATAAACATGTATGTTAAAAACAATCATAACAAAAACTGCTAGCTCAAAGTTGAAGAAAACGAAATCCTATCTGGGAATAAATTCAAATGGAAAAAGAGTGAGCGTAGCACAATTGCACCGAATGCTGCAAAATTAATCTAGTAAATAATTGTTAAGATATAATATGTTGAAGAGAATATAATAATGAAAATAATAAAATAGGAATGAAAAACAGCTCATCTTGATGATGGTTTCTTCATTATAGAATGTCAAGCATTTATCCATAATTTTCCGTCCAATCCTACTTTACCCAGCGTGAGTTTGTGGAGGTTGTGTTTTGCAGGTGTTAAGTTTTCCCTGAGCAGAATTCCAGTATTCTTCAAATTCTTTTGTTCTTATAGACAATATTGCTGTAGTGGAGCACAGAAAACTTTACAATAATTGGACTATTTGTATTATTGACGAACTTTTCAATTCTCGCATCAATATTAGGAGCAGAAATATCTTTGTCGCTTTCCTTCTGAAATAGCTTCAACGTTGTTTGCAGACAGTCCGCTGTTTAACTTTCCAAAATTCCATATACCAGAATATTCTTCATTTTTGAATACTGATAAAATTTTTCCTGGTTATTTATGAGTGTCTTAATCAATCGTTCTGGCCATTGAATTTTTCACTCATTTGTTCATTCTCACCTATTGATAGATATATTTCCTTGGCAACCGAGCAAATGATGTTTCAGTGATGGTGTCTGCCAATTGAGAATAGAATAGAATTCATTCGTGCAATGCATACATAAAAAGTATTTGCATACGTCAATGGGATAAACAGTATATAAATGTAACACAATACAGTCAGAGAAATACATAAATATTGCGTAAAAATATTCTTCGAATGTGTAAAAGGAATTCTGTAAAAAAATATTCTTAATTTTCACTTTAAAAACTGTTTATACTCATGTCCAGAGTCTGAAACTCACATGATAACACATTAAAAAATTTCAAAGTCTTATATAAATAAGAGTTTTGCGATTTACACAACCTATATTTGGGCAGCCTTAAATTTGTTTTGGCCCTGGTATCATGGTAGTGTATGTCCTGCTTTATCAAATCATTTTCAACTATTACATTTTCAACATAACACAGACATTCATATATGAAGCAAGATCGCAGAGTTAATATACGGATATTTTTAAAAATAGGTGATAGTCATATTTAGCCTGTGCCATAATTCTTACCGCTTTTTTTTTCGTAGTTCCTATATTATATCTAGATGAAATGATGAACCCCAAACTATTAGTCCATATATCATTATGCTGTGAAAAATGGTGAAATGAGTTACTTTTGAACAATCCGTTCTCAATATGTTTCTAGGTCGTCTTATCATGTATATACACGTGGCTAGTCGCTTTGATAATTTGTAAATATGTAAACGGAAATTTAGAGATTAGTCAGAATACACTCCAAGAAGCTTAACTGGTTCATTATTTTATTTGGTTTTATCATCCTTTATAGCTTCTAGACCAGCTTGCTAAAAAGGTTTCAGATGCAGTATATATCATCATTTATAGTGAGATAATTGCTTCTAGACCAGCTTGCTAAAAAGGTTCCACATGCAGTAGCGTTAGAAAGTAGAATGTGAGGCGAAGTGTCACTCAACAAGAAAATTGCATCATCAGCGTACATTGAAGGAGACACATTCATTACGTTGAAAGGCATATCATTAATGTAAATAATAAATAATACAGGACCCAGAACTGAACCCTGTGGTACTCCATAATTGACTTTTCAAGGTTTTGCTATATCACCGTTGAATTTAACACGTTGCTAGCGGTCTGCGAGGTAGGATGTAAATAGATTCCGAGCTTTTCCTCTGATCCCATAATATTCTAATTTTTGTAATAATACACCATGGTCCACCATATCAAACGTTTTGGACAAGTCATAAAATTCCGCACAGCACAATTTACGCTCCTCAAAAGCTTCTTTTATATATTTCGCAGATTGCACCAATAGTAGATCTCCTCTGTCTGTAACCAAATTGAGCACTGCTCAATAAGTTCTTTTTTTCCAAATATTCTAATAATCTATTTTTCAGTACAATTTCTAATATTTTTGAGATAACAGGTATAATGGAAGTAGTCCTGTAACTGTCTGTGTTGTGGAACTCACCTTTCTTACGAACTAGAGTAACTAGATCCATTTTAAATATTTGAGGATAAGTTCCGCTCTCGACACATGTGTTTGTCAAATGTGCAAAAGGCTTAGCAAGTGAATCAGTAACCATTTTCAAAACCTCACTATTTAGGTCGTAATTATCTTCAGATTTCTTATTTTTTAAATGTGATATTCTGATTTTAATTTCTATATCAGACTGGAAATTATTGATTTGCATTGGGTACTTGATTCAGAAATGTTGAAAACTTTGCTTTGTCTACATTGCTGAAGTTATTCATTAAATTATTTATAACATCAGAGAAGTATTCCGAGAAATCATCAGCAAGTCCCATGCTGTTTTTTGTTTGTTATCAGCAGTTAGTAGTCGTTTACTATTTGCATTCAATTTTCCTTGTTTTAATTTATTTTTGTTGTTGTTTTATATGCGCATTATTGACCTTATCATTATTCGTAAAGTTGGAATTGTGAAACTTTCAAAGCAGAGACTGACACAAGAACATAAAATATTGTGGATAGAGACATATTGAACTTACTCTTTAGTTTGAAATCAAAACTAAAATTAAGACAGTCCACAGGAATATGGTGGATACATTCAGTGCAAAATAATGTAATTTCAGCAATTTTGATAGGTCTGATGGATATGTTTGTGGCAATATTCAGAACAAACTGTGATTTAGTTCGTAAAATTTCATATTTTCTAGACAATAAATATTCTTTCCATGAAATACTCATGAAATCTGAAACAGATATAGGCCCCAAATGGGCTGACAAGTTTATATTGAAGTATTCATATCCATTTAATATAACCACCTCTAGTTGAACTATGCTCTCAACAAAAAGTTTAATTTCAATATCCCATTTTTTTAAATTGATTTCTTTTTAATAACACCATCAGATTCACATATTGTAGATACCACTATCTGTGAACCTATACTTATACTATCGTTATAACTTATTTATGCTGATGAGTGCCTACGAGAGAATCAAAACGCATCTCAGAGATGCAGGTTTTATCATAACGACACAAAATGTACATCCAATAATTTCCATTGGTATTCAAATAATGTCCAGAAACTTGCAACGGTGACATCATCTCCTGTAAAAACTTCCCGTGAGACAAACAATAACGAAGATAAGCATTACTTTTTATGTATTTTGCTCCAAATTCAAGACCATGTAAACTTGTCACGTATTGTGGTGCAACTGCGTGCAGAGGAATTTTTCTACGTTTATTCTTGTATACATGACTTGGGAACATTTGAGTGGACGAAGAATCATTACAAAACGATTACTTGTTGGACATCATTACAATTTTGAATGAGAAAAGTAATTTTTGATATGTTTGAGAAGAATGTCACTAGGATTTTGAGTCTATTTTCAAATAAATGAATTGAGGGCTTATCTTACGACGTTTTCCAGAGTTAATGCTGAAGGGGCGATAAGGCAAGTGTCTTATGCCTAAACATCGAATGTCCAACAGTGAGGATGACAGTCGTCCATGTAAGTGAAATTGTACCTCTTTTATTCATTATATTGCGTAGTAATACTGTGATCACAATAGAAAATAGATGGATATTAAATGCTGTTAATTTATATAACAAAATACACAAACCAGAACGCTGCCTTACCTGTACAGGAAAAACAAGAAATTCAGAACTTTTTGTTTTACGGAAAAAATTCAAACTCCTTCTGTTGGAAAGCCAACTTTAAGTTTAAGTTCATCATTGTGAGACCAGAAAGAGTCTCAGTAATGAACGTCTTCTCCAGCATCTTAATAGATATTTGAAAAATCCCATTTTTTTCATGTATTACTTTTTTTTGCCTTAGCGTAGGTAGAATATTTTGAGGTTGAGTGGAAAAACAACTCAGTAGCACTTGTTTTAACTGAGTAAAACTTCGCCTTTTGTTATATCAACAACTAGCTCTGTAATTTATGTATATATTTGTATGTAACTACAGCTGGGAAACAATAAAGACGATTATTATTATTATTATATCTGTTTGAAATAGAAACTGTATAGATAAAAGTGTTTTTTGTAAGATTCAGTGTTTATATAAAAATATAAAACGATTGTTTTCTTCCTTCCTTTGGAAGATTCTCAAATTTTTTTTGTATGAGTATGGAAAAGTACAAAGCCAAAACCTTCCTTTCCCAAATATGTCATAATCTCCTTGAAATTATTTGGTTTAACCATATATTGTTCACCTTCTGTTATCCAATGCTTCACATTCGAGTAAAATATGATGAGCTATCCCTTTGTGGCATTATCTGCAGTCAGGATCTCAGCCCTATGAGGCTAGCAAGGCGAATCCAACAAAAAATACATCAATTTGTAGCTAATTAGTTGCTAATTAGTTGCCAAAACAACGATTTTGTTGCTCGTGCCGAACCCTAGAAATCGCAAATAATGCTACGGTGATATCAAGGTAGCAAGGTAACTCAATAAATTATATAGTTAGTAGTAAAATAATTTTTTGCTGCGAACTGGTTTATTTTGTGCAAAAAATCTAAAAGATATTTTTTGTTTAGAATGAAACAGGCTATCGGAAATACATTTTTAAATGGTAAACAAATAATAAGACAAAATGTTACATTCGAAATAAATTTTAGGGGTTGCGTTTTCCACCCCTTACAACCATGGGGTAAACCAAATAAATTTCTGGCTCAGTGTATTTTTTGTAGTACAAAACGTC
>WOGP01001269.1:4890-19774 GCA_015342065.1 Leptinotarsa undecemlineata | reverse complement strand
ATATGAATTTTCAAATTAGTGCTGTATAGTATAAGATATTCCCATGAAAGTTGGCATATGGTTATTAAAATAATTAAGGCTGGCCTTTGGATAAACTCAAGAGTAACCTATTGACGACTTCATCGTTTAATAAGTCTCATCTGAGATAAACAATATTGATTACTGAATAATATAGATGAAATATAATGAAGTACTCATTTGAAAGGAACTTTCAAAATTTCCAAATCAAGATGTGCAACAGTCAATATTTTATGCAAGAAACTTTCCCAACATCAACAAATCTATTTTGAGCAAATGTATTATATTTTGTCTTCATGAATCCTTGAATCATTCTTCATGACAGCTATTTTAATATATAAATGACGCAAAAGTTCTACAGTAAACGTTTCATTACAACAAAGTTGGAACAAGATAGTCCATATATTCAATGAACATCATCATATTTACTGACGTCACATGAACGATTGCTGAATTTTATATTTTTATTTTCTTGAAATACTCAATGATGTGAATATTTTTAATAAAGCTATGTCATTTTATAAAATTCTTTCGGTTTTCTTTTTTTCTACAATCATTCATTCGTCGAATTATTTTTAATAGTGTTATCATTACTGCTAGGAATTGAACATTTAAAGGTGATGCTCCAATGATCCGAAACGTGCACAAGTTTTGACTTCGAAGGGTGTCATTAGTAGGGCGGCGACAACTGGTTAACGAAAAAAACGTATTTTGACAAATTTTCAACCTCTACAATATTCATATGAAAGTACTATTCTCGAATAGATTTTTTTCGGGTAATTCAATGTTCCAGTGTAAGTAGTTGTGTAGAAAATGAATTGTTGGCTGCGGACTTTATTTCTTGGGAAATTCACTTCAATCACCTGCAGTCTTCCTTAGTAATCAATTAAAGAGTTACGTATAAATACACTTATGGCAGGTCACAGTACATACAAATATTGCAATAAAAATGAAATGTTGGACACGTAAAAGAAATACATATAAATAACACATCAAAATTATTATTTGAAAATAATAATTGGCTGATCAAATAATCATTTGATTTTTTAATAAACATGCTTGGCTCAAACATTCCTTTATATTCAAGAAACATTTCTCGAGGAGAAAGTTTTTGATGACTGATTTGAATTTATTAAATTCTAATATTTTCACTGATTCATCTATAATATGATACAAATTTAGGTTCAGAGAATTTTTATTGCTAACAATTAGTCTATACCCTTGATCCTAGCACTGAACCCTGTGGTGGTCCATGTTATATCGGTTCAATGTCGGATTTGATCGACACACTGATACCTGTTTTCCCGATTGCAGTGGAAAACTGGACATAGTTAACCTTATCAACTGAAAGTCCATATTAATATGCATCACTTCTAAAATACAGGGTATTGGCCTTTCTTAAAATATGCTTTTATAGCATATTATAGCTCAACAAATGTGACTGAACAACTAGCAAACATCGCAAACAGTCAGTTTTTGCTCATTTGATGCATAGCGCACTGGTTGTTTTTATCTACTTTTCGCTTCTATTTTTTTCAGGAATACATACTAGCTACGCAAACAAATGCAGATATAAAATTTTGTATTTTTAGATGTTCTACCTAACATGAAATTAAATATCAGTGGCAAACACTGTCCCGAGCTGCCACTGGACTAAATAAAATTAGTATCAAATTGAAGCTTTCATCACTGAACATTATGGAAATTTTCCAAAGTCGGTTAGAGGATATTTACAGTAAGTAATAATATAAGAAGATATTTTTTCAGAAAAGTTCAACATCATGTGTCTTGAATCTCCGGACCTATGTGTTCAGAAACTTTTTTCATAAAATAAGTTCTTCAACACGCCTTTACATCTTTCCGCGGCAATTAGGAAATACCCTGTATGTTATAATCAAAACTCAAACACAACTACTCACTTCTAACTGTTCGTTAAAATACCTTAGAACATATTAACGCTTCATGAAGTTTCAATTGGGCTTCTTTTGGAATATTTCTCACATATTTGGAACTCCGCCCTGAGGCTGTTAGATTATGTTCATGAAAGAGATATCCCAAGTCCCAAACATCACAAGCCTGAAATTTCGAACGGACATTGGCGACTCTGTTCTATAGATACTATATAGTACTATATAGTACTCAGCAAAATACCGCTACCCATCAAATCTTGCTCATCTAAGACAAATAATGTTTCCAACGACAGTCTTTAAGTTACCCAAGTGTTGGGACTATTGCGCTTTTGTCGTATTTCAGAAAATCTTGTCGACCCGACAAAGTTGATGATAAATTGATGGAAATTGGTACCAATAGTCAGTTTTTATATAATATGTTTCAGTTATCTATGACTTAGAATGTTGCCTACACTGATAGCTTTGACTTAATAATTATTTGAAACTGAAATGCTGCCAAACTTTAATTTTTCTTGACCTTCAATGTTAAGAAATTCGTTTCAAGTTTAAAAATTTTATCTGTTAGCTTTAAAATTCTTGTTGAAATGAATTAAAATTCACATCATCGCGTAGAAGAAATCGCAATAGTGTACTGTAAAATAAATTGGGAACGGTAATTTGATAAAGCTTGAAGGTCGTTTGATTTACATGAAAATTCACCATATGACTCGCTATACCAATATATAGGCGTTTCAGTAAAGATGAACCGATCGCTTTACAAAGACAGCAGATCATTGGATCGACAGGAAACAAAAACTTTGCTTTTCGAATATGAAGACAGTTGTTGTTTAGCCAAACACCACTGACTTGACAGCACTGCCACGCATACTCGTTTCTTCAAGTTGTCTTTCCTTGAGAATTGCAAAGAAAGATAGAAAAAATCCCTCATTCAGTGGTTCAAATCAAAGCTTCGTTTGGCAACATACCACCGTGGATATCCTTATTTATCTTGGATGAGCAAAGAATATTACTGAAGTTTTATCGCAAGACCAAACCGTAATTTTTAACACCTCAACATAACCTAATAAACACTACGCCAATCAACATACGATTTCAGGAACTTCAAGGACGATACGCGACAAGAATGGTGAGCAGTAGTAACACCGATGCCATCAACTCGCTGACTACACCGTGGACTCCTCGTGGAGGAAGGACCCAGAAGGATTCCTAGGAAGAAGCTTCCGTTTCCCCCAGCAAGACTCCTGGGAACAATGGAAGATCCGCCGGAGCAGAGCCAGGATATCCTAGAGGAATACCCACATGGAATCAGATACCTGAAATCTGAAGCCGTTACCCCCGGCCTTACAACCCGTACCCAAAAAACTCCAATGACCACTGCAACTGACCTGGACCACTCTAACGGAGCTACGGAAAAACAAAACACAAGAGGAAAACATGACAACTAAAGCAACACTACACTAGACATTACACAAGACACCACACATACAACCCACTAACTCTGAAGAGGCAAGCCTATAGCAGGGCCCCACACAAAACACATTCACAATAATTTGTAATTAATCTTAAAGCTAATAAACATTTTTGACTTGACTTGACTTGAACACCTCTACATGTGTTTCAATCACTAAATCATCACCTTCAAAATGATCATCTTCGAAAGAAAAATTATTCTTATTCTTGGTGTTGGGATAAAACTTCAGCAATATTGATTACAACACCAAAGATTTCAAATAGTGCATCACAAATACCTACAGCGGATGAGCAAAGTTGAGAATTCTAACCATTCCATGCCATCATAAGGAGATATGACCGTTCTTCTTAAACATGCTTCTTGAGTACAACAATGCATTCATGGTTCAGCCTAAACTCACAACATGTCAAAATAGTGCTGTCTGGTGTTATATTGTGAAATTAACATACTTTAATAATTATTTATAACATGACATGACATATTTATGGTATTCTCAGATATTTTTTGGAAAAATATTCAATCAAATAGCACATGATTCATTTCTATCGGGCAGTGAGAGATTTGTCTGATTGTTTTCAGTCCGAACACAGTGGTTAATATTAGGTTGCCTATGAAGATCCATTTCGTTGGTGGTTGAAGGTTGATTGGAGAGCAGTTACAATTGCTTCATTGCCTTTGGTAATAAAACATCAAACTGCTTCAGTCCAGAATCACAATAGAAAAAGGTGATTACATCTTCTGTAACGCCATCTATGAGATTCAAACCAGGAATATAAATGATTAAAATTACGGATGAATCCATCTCATATGTCTGTTGCATAATATTTTTATGCACTGCCTAGATATCAGTTTTTCAGTTGTTATTGTTCTTGTTAGCCATGAATATGATAAAAATTATTGAAACTTTTTATTGGATAGATTCTAACATGAGTTGGCTGAAATCAGATTCAAGAAATCTTAAACATTTCCTTGGTCACAAAGTAGGTGAAATCTTGGAAATGTCTCAACATTCTCAATGGAATTGGCTTTCAACCACCGAAAAAGTAGCAAATGAAGCAACACGTGAAAATATTTTTTGTGAATGGTCTAAATCAAGAAGATAATTCAGCAGAATCAAATAGGAAGAAAGAATATCAGTCTGAGATGAAAAATGAATATATGATGGTAACTATCCAAGTAACAATTTAACATCCTGAAAAATAATTTTTTTCAACATTTTTTATTGAAGCTGAGCATACTGTCAATAGTAGACCACTAACTTATGTTTCTTTGGTTCACACGGACGAAGAAGCCCTGACCTCTAACCTCTTCGTGATTGAATCGTCCCGTGCAGTGTCTGTTCCTTGTTTACTGACTGAAGAAGACGTCATAACCTGGAAACACTGGAGGATAGCACAGCTCTTAGCAGATCGCTTCTGGAACCGGTGGATTAAAGAATATTTTCTCTCACTGGTGAGAAGAAAGAAGTGGTTGATAACAAAGTCATCATAGCCGATATAGATTTGCCTAGAAACTACTGGCTGAGAGATAATATATCCGCAGCTTTTCTTGGCAGCGACGATCAAGTGAGAACTGTCAAGACGAAGTTGGGAACCTATCGTCGAACAGCAACGAAGATTTGCAGGTTAGATGTAACAAAAAATAAGTGAAGGGTTTCCTATTACTGAGGGGAAAATGTTACATAATTTTTTCAAACACTGTACCGTCATTTAGTTTTTAGTTGTTATTGTTCTTGTTGGATATGAAAATGATAAGCAGTTGATATTAGGTTGTTATAAATAGATAGAGAAAATCGGAATTTGAATAAAGGAAAAAGTTAGAGATTTTGTATTCGAAAGATTGTGATTCTGGCAATGAAAACAACTTCACAACTTCACAGTCTGAAATATTTAAAAAGGTGAAACGCTTCAACTAAGAACCACAATGTTTGAACCTTTCATAAATTCCACTGGTGTTCTTGAACCATTCAGTGTCGAAGTCTTGTAGACAGCTAAATTTCAGATCAGTGATAGTGTAGTTATTCAAGATCTTGATGATTCTCTAGCGTATTCATCGATAAGTGTTTGGCCCTTCTTCGCGTTATTAGCGACTTCAAGATAAAAATTTTGGAGATTCTGTTATCTCTTTCTCTGCATCGCAAATTAAGATAGTCTCTTCGAGTGTGAATATTTTCATCTACAAAATTTATGCCAGATAAAGTATAGAGTAGGAGACGCCCATGCGTTTTGTTGAAGAAACAACAATCCCATATTCATCTCGTAGGCGAAAATCGCGAAATAATAAGCAGTCAGATTGGGCTGGTTGGCTGCAGCTCATTTTGTTTCTTCAGTGTTTTTCAAACGTTCCGTCGGCGCAGCCAGTTGTGTCAATTTCGCGGCAACGCCCACTGCGAACGAATATTCCACGATATAAACAAACTCCAACAGGTAAGAAATTGAAAAATGTTTTACTGATAGCGAATCGTCGCGATATGATGCATAGACGACGATTCATGGCATGTGTAACTGAAATTCATGGGCTTCTGTATATTTTTCTCCTCGAAATATATAAAAATATATAGATAATATCGATCAGGCGCATACAGTTGTTGGTGATTCAGATTTGAGGTCGAGTTTACTCACTGCTATTTTAGTAACTCTTTAGGTGTTGAATTACATAGTGCGTTTTATTAGACAGTTTGAATTTCATTGATTTAATGAAAGTTTTTTTAGTTCTGCTGATTACAAATTATAATACTTGAGGTGAGAAAACTCCTATTCTATTTCGATTTTCTAAATATATTGATCGTTTTCACTTGTTCGCAATTTCTTTATATTGTTGACTTAGATTTTCTGAGTTCATTTAAAATACCTAGTTGATTCATTTATGTTACAAATTAAAATCTGTTCTTCCGTTAATCAACTGTGGCCCGCCTACAAACGACAACTCTCAAAAGGACTAACGAGGTCTTACCTTTTAACGTGTGATTTCTAACATGGTTTATTTTCCTTAACCGACAGTCTCATAGTCTAACCTCATTTCAATGTTATTAGTACCTACTTGGATCAGTATTTTGACCCTTTTCCTCTTGATGAAATTGCAACCTGCTGAATTTCTAATGAATTTTGAATTTATCATTAAAAGAGCCCCTGAAGAGTGAATGGTGCAGAACTGTTTTGTAATATGGAATAGTTTATTACCTTTTTTGGTGTATATTTTTGCAAAATAATTTATATTTTATTTTGTAGAAGACTTTTTTTATAAACAAGTTATAAATTTTAAATCGCCACCCTCTCAATTTCAGGAAATATGAAAAATCCAAAAGACATAGTTAGTTAATCATTATCGCGATTATCCTTGACATATTTGAATGGAAAGGCAATAAAGGTGTAGAATATGGTGCAGTAGCCGATATTGATTTTTCAGAGAAGCGTCAGAACGCCCTAAAAAAGAGACAACATTGAAAATTGTTTCGCGGAAATAATTTGAAAATACTTTTTCTCAAGAAAACATCATCACAAAAGTGATGAATTTAGTCCATTTCTCCATTCTGTACCTACTTACATTTTTCTTCTTGGATAAAGCAATAAAATAGAAATATTTTGTCAGATGACACATTATAGCAACACAAATTGAATAGCATAGTTGCCAGTTGTAGATTTTTTATTCCGTAGAATCTTTAAACTATGCTGTTTTGCAAATAATTTGTCCTCTGAGCTTTGTCAGAAAGTTTAGTTTCTCTTGACTAGGCATTATTGATCGCTTTTGGAAACATGCTAGGAATTGCACGTTCGAAAAGGGGAAACTTCGTTAATCCCTTGCTCGTCTTCTGAATACTTCTGAGGATTGCCGTTTGAATGAACACATCGGCTGGCTAATAAACAATTCAGCCGATTGCAATTTTATCAGCAGGGTACCTTGGACTATTCCGTTTTGTGTTATTCAAACGGAATAATTTTGAATGAAACAGGCATATTCTTATTTGTTGATTCATATCATCATATGTCAAGTGTTTTATGAATGATGATATCTTTGCTAATACAACTTTATCAACGGATGTGGTTTTCTCGAAGTCGAATTGATATTTGCGTACCGGATAAAACAAACTTCGATATCAGAATGTCGTAAGAAAATAACTTTACTCTTGGAGTAGACTTGTACATGTATTTCTGATGAGAATATAAACACTCAGAGTGTTTTTTAGTAGGTTGAAATTTCTAAGGTGGAAAATTAAACTATTGAGTTGAAACTTGATCCTAAAGTGTTTCAATAATCATTTTTATATTATACGAGTATTTTACGAACTTTTGGAAATATGTAAATATTGATGGTCCTTTAAGTATATTTGTGTTGTTTCCTGCAACCAAGTGCTACACAGTAAAATAGTCTTTGCACATGTCTGTACTGTTTAAATCTGTTTAAGTCTGTTTTTCTGTTAATCAGTTGTCGCCCCCATACGAACGACAACTATCAGAAGTTGAGAAACTTGTGCGAGCTAAGGACTAACGAGGTCATACCTTTTTTTAACGTGTGATTCCTAACACGGTTGCAGAATCATCCCAGCATCAACCAGATAAATTCTCTCGAGAAAAATATCTGGTCGAACCTACGATCTTCCGATCGTGAGTCGGGCGCACTACCACCGCGGCCAATTTCACAACAACAACACTGTACTGATGAATACTTTGTTCATAACATTTCCTTGTATTGATTCATTAAATAAATTCACGAAACCACCATTTATATTAACAGGTACCCATACGTCATGCAGGTAGTTGAACGTACCTCTGTTAGTTAGTGCTACTTATTGTTTCCTGCAATTGTTCCATATCCTTGCACTTGGCTCTACAGTACTGATAAAGGCTAATCAGGTAGAAAAACGTATCTGCGCTTCACATTTTTAAAAGTGCCTTACCCGAGAAGTTTCCTTCTAGGAATCACACGTTAAAAGGTATGACCTCATTAGTCCTTAGCTTCTCAACTTCTGAGAGTTGTCGTTCGTATGGGGGCGACAGCTGATTAACGGAAAAACAGATTTTTAACATATTTTTTAAACAGATTTTTTTATATCAAATACAGTCACGAAATTACAAGAATTAGCCTGATTAGCTTTCATCAGTAGGATATAGTTGAGAAACAACACAAATGCACGGAGTCATCAACAGAATCAGTACGCCGCAGCCAAGTGCAGGTAGCTAGTTGGATGATTCATAGGAATTCTAGGTCTTCTAACTGAAACTTCTTTTTGATTCAGATCAACCAGACTTATTTATATATTTGAAACATTTAATTCAACAAACAAATGTTTTAAATCACTCAAGTTAGACATGACAGTTGATGAGTTAGACAAGTTAATGATATTTTTCAACACAGTATCACCAATAAATGAAGTTATCCTTTGAATCAATTTCTGACTAGATAACATTTGGTCAAACTGGATAAAAATATCTAGATGGTTAAGTGAATAAATCAGCTTCAAAAAACATTTGTTTGAACTGTCAAAATAAACTCAACCAATGTAGGACATTGAATCCTCTATTTCACTATCAACTCCTTGCAGTTTTGCAAGTCGATTGGAATTTTGTAGAAAATGATCAAAAAATACTTCATACAATCACTTATATCCATAAGACCCGTTTCAGAAATAATTGCTGATCAGTACTGATGATGATTTCAGCCTACCAACAGTCGAATAAATTGCTCTATAACGCATCTCTTGGGTTGGAAAGGTTACAAAACGAAAAAAAATCGAGAGCGATGTGTTCTTACCTCTATTCCACTTCCTATGTGAATTAATTGAGATCAATTCACGGGGCGAGAGTGTTTTGAAACGAGAGAGATTCCAACCTCAATCGTCATTCGCTGGTACAAATGGAACTTAAAAATATTTCCCTCGTTATTTTTTCGTTTCAACGAAATTATAAGAATGTATCGTTGCATTTTCTTAGTCTTCCTTCAAAACTTTCTCGAACCGTGTATACTACTTTGTCCCTAAATGAAATAATATAAAGGTGAAAAAAGATTTCCCATGCCCTAATAGGCTAATTGAAGGTGCCTTTGTTACCCTTAATTCAAATTTACGCAAATTCTTCATATAATGTCTTATATCGAACTGCATTACAAATTAGAAGAACTGAAGTTTCCCGACTCCATGAGATCTTCATCAGTTCGGACTTCCATTGTCTAATATAATATAAATTGATGTGATAACCCTAAAAAGATTAACCGAAATTGACAATTTTATTGAACAAAAAACTAAAATTATGAAGAAATAACATACAACAACAACCAAACAACTAAAAATTGAAATATTATTAGAAGCTGAAAAAATTTAAAAAAATAAAAATATTATTAACAAAAAATGAAAAAAATAAAAATTACCCCCCGTTAACTGTTAACAGTTATCACCAGAAGACGATTGTGGATACTAACAATCGAAACGTTGTGACATAACTTGGTTTGAAATCTCTTAATTATCAATTTTTCACTTCTTGTCAATATATTTAATTTCGTAAATTTTTTCAACTTTTATTATTATTTCAATTTTTATTTGTTTGGTTGTTGTATGTTATTTCTTTGTAATTTCAGTTTTTTGTTTAATAAAATTGTTATTTTCGGTTAATCTTTTTGATTTTTTTCAGGGTTATCAAATCAATTTATATTATATTAGACAATGGAAGTCCGAACTGATGAAATACCTCAGAATTAGATCTTACACTGATTCACAAAATAATCAATTACTTTCCTGGGACTTGTTGAAATTGAAACTTCAAATGTGAATTCAAAGAGAAAAAACACAGAATCGTCAAAATTGCCTTTCATCATACAGAGTGAGTATATAGATAGAATTTTGAAACTTGTAAACACTTATAATGTGGATTCGGAAATGCAGAAAAAACCTGCAGCTGTCCTGTTTACTCTAACAGAACTATAAAAAATTTGCCTGTATAAATTATTATTTGGCGTACGCTGTGGAAACTATTGATGATGATACTAAAATCATAATCCACAAAAAATTCATGAGTCTAACTATTATGGTTACTTACTATTATGGTTATCACAAGAATCGAAAGACGATGACATTCATATCATGCCATCGATATATATCCATCATGATGGATTCATATTCAAGATTGGTGACGTACTTGTAAATTCCTCTTTGAGTTATTCTTATCGGTCCTTTCGTTTAGAAATTACGACGAGTATAAAAAGTTGTGGAGTAGAATTGTTTTTCACAATAAAGTGACAGCTCTGAATTGAACCACTGCGAAAGTATGCCTAGTATCATATTATAAATCTTTAATAGATATTATTACATGTTTTTACTTATAAGGTTTTTGTTCTTCGTTCAGGTTACGGGTAGGTTAAGCAAATTGAAACAAAATGTTCCAAGGTTGACTCATTAGGTACCATTACATATCTGTTATATGTGTACATGCATGTAATTCATTAAAAAACAAGCAATATGCAGTGACTGCATTCCTGATTTATATTTTCAGGTTATTCTCAATCAAAATGTCACACACAGTAACAGTAACAAGAACCACAACAACCACGACTACTTCGGCAATTATAATAAATACAGGATATCTCAAATCCTGGCCGGGAATACTCAAATTTGCGGAGATGGTAAGTAAATATTCATTACTATGTTTCAAAATTTTTTAATCGTGAGTCATCGTGGAAAAGCACCGAGCTTTGCAATATGCTTCTAAAGGCTCTAAGCATCGAGAGCGATCAGTTATCCCCGCACAGTGGGAACAGGTCCAATTGTTGTATAAAAAGGCGAAGCAGTCGTTTAATGACAGAAGGTTAGCAAGCGCTTGAAAAAGTAGAACAATTGTAAAGTGTAAATGGGTTGAAATGAAGTAGGAAGTGCTGAGTTACATTTTTTGTATCTGAATAAAGTTTTTTGATTTCACAAGAGTACCCCTTATTAGGAATCCGCACACATAGGTATATAACACTGGTGATAAGGGTGGTAAAAAAGAAGATTGATGCGAATTCAGTGATGTATATTGTTGGTGAGACGAAGAAATAATTTCGGTGGTACAGATAATAGTGTTCTCATATTATTTCAATCAAGAGCAAAAACGGAAGAAGAAATGAAGAACAAGAACACAAAAGAAAAAGTGAGCAGTTACTGATCAATATCTCGCGAAAAAAACTAGAGAACAGACGTGATCAAAAAAAAGGAAGAAAAATGTTGCTTGTGCTTGATGAATAATTTGTAGATATTCACTGGTAGAGTGGAAGGAGTTGAACAAGACCTCGTTTGATCAACAGATCATACAAGATACTGACAAAAATTATAGATCCTGATGAAAATATTGAAAGGCCAATTCGAGCACACTCTTAAAACAATGCAAAACTCTGAAACAGTTAGTCTTCCATCTTGAACTATGCACAGTTGACAGTTTGAGGTTGCAACCACTGTTTTAAGTGACATTACTGCAAAGACAACCGCTGGAAATATTTCATAACATTCCGGAGGGCATATCCAAAATGAATGAAGAAGGGGGAATGGAGTCTGAAAGCTATTAAGAACAGATATTCAGCAAAATTCTTGGAGGCATGAAAGCTCGAGTTGAAGAAAGAATTAATAATATGTATAGAAAAATATGATTTTTCAAGAAAAAAATTCTTCAACTGGAGATAATTAGGGCATTAGTAGACAAACTGTTGGGAACGATAAAGGTATCTTGTCATGAAAAGAAACGATACAAACTGTAATGAAAGTCAGAGCAGAGCGCACTCATTTCAAATGTAGATGACAAATCGCCCAATCTTTTGCTCAGGTTAACGGCAAAAGGTTCGATATTTCAGGTTTCGTTTAATGGATCAGGGAGAGCTTCATCTTATTTCTTTTCATTATATCAAAACAAAATATCAAACCGTGATAATATTCGGTGAAAGAATAAGTTCCTATAGATACATTTCTTAAAACCAGCAGTTGCGGAGGATGTTAGTGGCTAGAGATAATATGTTTTTTTTACTTCTTGTGGTTTACAAGAAGTGCGAAAAATAATGAACAACATATGTTTCGATATACCCGGTAAAGTATTCATAAAAAATCTTGTTTAGTTAGATTTCTTTTGGACTGGACTATCTGAAATCTCACCAGGATAATTAGACTATGATAATATACAAAAGGCACAAGCTCGGAAATATAGGATTTTTTGCCATTTAGCATCCTAACGATTAGAATTTGGATAAGAATGAACAGCATCAATATATTGAATATAAAATTTTCTATCAATCAGTATATACCAGGACAGAGTCACAAAAACACATGAAATTAATAAAGACAAAATTTCGGAACAACCTATGCTGCTTTAATGGTGCTATAATGGCATTTGTTTGAAGATAATTGACAATGTTTCGTGGTGCATTTCAATAGTTCGGACTTTCATTGTCTAATATGATAAATTGATTTGAAATCCCTGAAAGAATCAGTAAAAAAATTAAAAAAGATTAGCTAAAAAAATAACAATTATATTAAGCAAAAAAAACAAAATTGAAATTACAATGAAATAAAATACAAGCAACAAACAAAAAAACCAGAAAAAATTGAACCATCAACACAACAACAACAATTAAAAAATTATTAACAAGAGACCCAGCGAGTGCAGAGAATCATACATCGGTTAAACTAAGAGTCCATTGAAAGTTCGCATTGCCGAACATAAGAAACACACACAGCGAAGAGAAACCAGCAAATCAGGAATAGCAGAGCACGTTTGGACTCATCAACATAACATCAAGTGGGCTCAAACTGAAATCATCCACAAGGAAGAACACTGGCTTATGACGTAGAAGCCGCATATATGTTGTCCAACAACGCATTTAGCCAAGCTAGCGTAGAGATACGCAACATATAGAAACCTCTAATCAAGCGGAACACGACTAATTCCGCCAAGCGGTCAGCTTCCGCTGAAACCAATGAAGCGGAAAGAGGGAAGGGGGGATAGGTTAAACCACTCGAATGACCAGTTATCACCCCTAGATGATGATGGATACTAACAATCGAAACGTCTAGAAGTACCTTGGTTTGTAGTCTTTTAATTTTTAATTTTCTTGTTAAAAATTTTTTTAATTTTCATCTCGTGTTAATAGTTCAATTTATTTATTTTGTGATTTTTAGGTTGTTGCTTGTGTTTCATTTCATTGTAATTCCAGTTTTATTTGCTTAATATAATTGTTATTTTCAGCTAGCCTTTTTTAATTTTTTTACAGATTTTTCCAGGTATTTCAAATCAATTTATATCATATTAGACAATGGGAGTCCGAACTAATGAAATGCGCTATAATGGCACTTATACTATAAAAAATTATGTTCATTGTTCAACTCCCTCCTGACAAAAAAAGGATAAGCAGGACTTCGAAAGGATTTGGTGCATATTTTATTGTTGTATGCCTTATTAGGAACTGGGTCACTAAATGACCTAACGTGTTTTATATACATATATCGTATGATATAATATCGATGGCAGCTGAAGCTTCGTCAAGGTTATTGCTATTAATATACCTGAAGACCCATTCAGAAGCAAACATTTTCCCATTATACGAACATAAATAAAATGCTTTACCTTGGGTGGATTCAGAGATGAATTTGAAAAAAAAATGTAATATAAATTGATAGGTTTTCGAATGTCAGTCACAATGTTTGCTTTTTATTTAGTAGTTTTAAATGCGGTAATTTTTTTGAGCAGGGTGGTAGGGCAATAATTTTCAGTTACCGATATGATTGTATATACCTACAAGCTGAATTAATATCAATGAATTATTGCACTCTTTCAAAACAACAGAAAATGCATTCGTTTATTTGATAACTGCTGATAAACTAATATGCAATTAATATATTCCAGTTTGGTGATGACATTGAAAAATCGTTTTTTTTTTTGGTTCTTATAAAGCAATTCAGAAAACTATATTGAAATATATAAAATATGTATAATAATTCGTGCAAGTCTTGATAGTTATGAAATTGTTATGATATGATATAGTACAGGTACCCTCTAATTTGTACAGTTGACCTAATAAAACAATTTATAGCTAAGAATCGAATAAAAAGAGATAAAATACTTGTATCAGTTGAATAAAAAATCATAGTAAAATCACCACTGGAGTATTGCACTGAAAACCATATAAAGACGGTGTCGTCCGATTATATCATTTGCATCTTATGCAACCAGTCAAATGCTACTAAGGTTGTTACCCCCCCCCCACTCAATATTCAAAAAATGTTGTTGTGTTTATTATAGTTTTGTTTAATTGGCACAAATTAATAGAAACATGGTGTAAAAAACACTCACTGTCGACCAATATCAAGAAGACTGAGATGGTCCTTTTTACCAGGAAAAGAAGTTTATCGGCCTTAAAACCTTCCGAAATCTTCAAAAGCAAACTAAACTTCTCTGAAGAGGTGAAATATCTTGGTACTATCCTCACCTACAGAGTAGAGCAAAAAGAGCATATGTGACTTATGATCAATGTCGGAGGACAG
>WOGP01001268.1:0-19778 GCA_015342065.1 Leptinotarsa undecemlineata | reverse complement strand
TGAATTTCTGGAACTTCATCTAGCGTTTCCTGATATGACTAATAACCAGTCCATGCAAAGCTTATTGTTTAATCATCTGAAAATGATATTTTCAACAGGTGATGATCGACTGTATTGCCAAGCATGCGCCAAACTTACTGACTGTTATGAGGAAATAAGTATAGCTAAGGCACCAGTCAATCTAATAATAACACTGATGATCTTCAAACAAGACTCAACCTCTGACAGAAGCAAGAAACTCTCTCGAAGGTTGGAAATAGATGAACATTTCAATCTAGCAGACCATAATTATAATATTCATGCAGGCATTGTTCATTGTGATTCTGGCGTTGAATTTGGTCATTATTACGCCTTGGACAAAGACTAAACGGATTGGTTTGAGTTTGACGATAGTAGTGTCACGAAGTGTTCTGGGGATGTATTGAATCTTTTGGAGCCTCTGAAGACACCCTACATTTTGTTTTATGAGAGAGGACATTGGCAGATCAAGATCTTTAGAAGTCACCCCGGAGCGCCAATGAATTTTTATTGCTGTTTTTATTTTTATCGTTGTTTTATAATTTTACAATTATAAAGGTAGAACGTCCGTTTTGGTTCACACGTCTTGATGCCCGACGGCGGGTACGTAGGCTTGTTTTTTGTCGCAAATGAAATTCTGGGATCTATGTTACTCAACTACAGTTTTTATTCATATTCAGCGTTCTGTCGATTCCTATATTTTGTCTTTATCATTATCATTTGATGGCGTACGTGCGCCGTCACGATGGTCGCACGTATGCCTAGCTGACGCCATTACGTAAATTTTATGGCGTTTGAGAGACCCTGCTCTTGAGGAACGAACTTCCTTTGTACAATTCACCGCGTCTTTCTCTCTACAATTTTTTCTCGTAGAGTAGTCATTTATGTCAAATAGTAATTCACACTTCACAAAAACACTATTGTTATATTTTGAAATCGCTACAAGAACAAAACTTTTTCAACGATATACAGTTATGTGAAGATTTTCCAGAAAACGAATGATGATACTTTAATTTCGTGAATTTTTCAGTCGAATAGGTTGGCTGTACAAGATTATTTTAATGAAAAGAGAAATGAAAATTTCAATATTTTTCACCACTATTATTTGTAACTAACATTACTGCAGTTTCGTCCTATACGGACATTTTCAAACTTACACAATAATTGAATAATAGTTGTATGAGTTTGAAACTGTCCGTAAAGGACACTGCAGTAACGTTAGTTATAAATAAATAAAAAACAGAAATGTTCATTTCTCATTTCAATATGATTTCCTACCACGTAGTATAACGGCTACATCCATCAATTTATTGAAAGATTATTTCAGGAACTGAATCGATCTTATTGTGATGAAAGAAAGGTAATATCAAATTGGATTGTTCTTCATCATTAATTCTACAACGTCTCCTTTTCCAACACGTTTTATGGTTATAAAAGAGTAATATACTAGGGTAGCATATAGCAGCTATGACTCACAATTCTCGCTGTTTTTATTTCCCCTCCGGAGTAAATTATTCGGCTTACTGAATAAAGAAACAATGAACCTAAGCGTTATTGTTGCCTTTGTATCGAATTAGGTAATAGAGATACTTGCGATAGCTTTGAGCAGATCTAAGTTGCAAGAAGATTTACCTGAAAACTGAATTTCTGTGAAAACATCACAGAAATTCAAAGAAAAATCTATATGAATTAATCTCACAACTATATCAATTTTCTTATAGCAGAATGGACTGTACGATTAATGAAAATATTTTGTCCCATATCATATCTCAAATTATTAATAATTTGGTTCAACAATACATTTCTAGTGTGAATTCGAAGAGTAAAATGAACATTTTGTTCTTCATATTGATGATGGTTTTCCGAAATATAATCATACCTGAATGCAAACACAGCACAGCAAACACTGATGTTTGTATCCAGTAACAATTGCATTGCTATAATAGAATCTATTCTTTATAGAATATGTCGTTCATTCAAGGTTGTCACAAAAAGTTTTCCTCCTAAAAGATACGATTTTTAGTTATTGGTACCAAATTTTAATCCTGAAGCTTTCGAAATTAGAATTATCATTGGGAGCGGACCAAAATTTTTATTTCATATTGTTGCTTCAGATGCATCATTTGAATGTTCGAAAGTATATCAAATGATATGATTATCAAATGATAATGTAAAAAGTTATTAGAAAGCTTTTGAGGAGAAAACTATTTCACATACATGTGCGTAGTAAATAAGCTTCACAGGAAAATTGGTTCTATTGATTTCAAATGAGGTGGACCAAATGAAAAACTGATAACATAATACAACAATTCATGATATAATATGTGGTAGAATGAATACGTTGAATAAATATAGCTTTATTTGATAAACACAAATTGAAACCATTTTAGCAGAGCTGAACCTGGTGATCAGGTAGGGAGACTAGGGTACTGCTGGCTACAACTTTAAAATTTGAATGATGGAAAGCATCCAAATTTCAGTATACATTGCAGAACGTCCATATTTGTTGTGGTATACAGAAATATTTGAACAAGTGAATCTTTTGTTATTCAGAATCTCAATTATGAAACGTTTCTCGAATTCCTTGAAAATTACGAGATTAGTCACTGTCTGATAATCACAAACCCACGAACGAGATAGTAATAACCAAAGAATGTAAAATAGAGGTAGCGGGGCCCCTTAACAAATACTTATATTTTTATTTCAATATCAATATTTGGTAATAATATAATATGCTTATATGTATATAATTCTGTGTTTGATTATTTACTACAAAACTAATACAAAAATAAATTTTCAATAGGAAGTCATTTATTTCAGATATTTTGTTGGGTTCGTTTCAAATAAAAATTATATTGGATATGAAATACAATTTTTGACTGTACAAGGACAATTTCAATTGGCCAGAAATCGATAACATTGATACTTGTGACAAATGCAAGTATTTTAAAAATTCTTCCTGAATCCAAACCAGGACGTATTTATTGTATTTGCATGAGATTTTGCGGCATATATTTTAATTTAAGTTCACCAGTACAATTCAAAAGTTCATATTTTTGTTAATTTTTGTCCGATGAAAGCGTTCAAAAATCAAAAAGCTTCATTTCAAATATTCTGGAGGAAGTATGAACGACTGACATCATTTTAAAAATTTACATGAAAAAATATGGGAAACTATATTTCAGTAACCAATTGAAATACGAAAAATTTGCAAATATTACTTTTAGATCTATGATAGATGAAAGTTGCACTATTCAAAAATGCATTCGCACTTACCTGGGTTCACCTCAATAACTTATTCTATAAAATCGAAGTATTACTTGATGGTCAAATTCATTATTTCAATCTCATTGTTCCTCTAATAATATTTTATGGTAGTTAGTTTCTAGTTGTAGGATCCATACATAGTTATCGAATCTCTCAAACTGAAATTCATGCAATACATTTTTGAATTATTATTTTCCTCTTAAAGACCTCATCACTTATGTTCAACCAGAGAAGATTGTTAGAAAATGTTGGACATTTAGCACTCCATTATTAAAAATTTTTATATGAAGAAACCTTCAACAAATGAAATCGCATAATTCAGTATTTTTATTGATTTTGAATTTTCATTGTAATGCTTTCTGAGCATGTCTATATGTAAAGTTGAAAGATATCAAAATCAAAATGACTTCCTTCGTGGT
Organism: Leptinotarsa undecemlineata; assembly: GCA_015342065.1. Taxonomy (NCBI): domain Eukaryota; kingdom Metazoa; phylum Arthropoda; class Insecta; order Coleoptera; family Chrysomelidae; genus Leptinotarsa; species Leptinotarsa undecemlineata. The sequence goes on along the minus strand of WOGP01001268.1, from coordinate 16,074 downwards.
ATTGCCAACGAAATGTACTAGAGGATTATTGAAGATTTGATGTTGATAATTTTCTACAGTATGTCTGTTGAATAAATTGAAAGGGGTATATTTTTCGAAGTTTCAATTCTTTGACAAAGAAAGGTTTTGACTTGGAGAAGTAGAAAGCCAAAACCTTTCTTTCCCAAATGTCTCTTGAATGTCAGAATATGTTTTATTTGAAATCGTATTCAAAAATTTTTTCATTGTGAATACCTTCATTGTGAATATAGAATAGTTTTGTGGTGTGAATCATATATAACTGGAAACCAAAATAAACACAACTTTCACTTCAATCTTGATTCTTCTATATCTTTTTTGTTTGAAGTCCCATTAAATTTTCTTCAGTTTGTTTGGTTTCCAAAGTCGTATTAAAAAATTATTTCGCTATGGCTTAGTGGAATTCACAAATGCTTCTCGAAAAAACAAAGAAAATTATTTTTGGAAAAAAATTATTGAAAAGGGTTATTTGAAATCTTCTCTAATAAGTGTATTTCCAATATTATAGATATCAAAACTAATATGCAAGATGTACTACTTCAACTTTAACCACCCTTACATTCTTTTTTTATTGAGAAAGCGTTAAAAAAACTGTATTTGCTCACAAGCACAATGTCGCATATTTCACAATGAAACCATATGCTTTGTGTGTATGAAGCTTCATTATTGACGGGAATTTCCATCGTTTATTCTTTCATGATGTAGCCAACAGCAGTACCCTGGTCTCCACACCTCATCACCACGTTCAACTCTGGCTTGAATGGTTTCAATACATGCTTCTCAAATAACACTATATTCAATCAACCTATTTATTTCACCTCATACTATATCATGGATTGTTGTGTTATGAGTTTTTTTATTTGGTCCATCCTGAAAATTCTAGGGGTTGTTAAACTCACAAATTCAAGAGAGGAGACCTACAGAAATCAAGTTGCTCGTTTAGGGGTATCTGTTTCTGGTTTTCAATTGATTTGTTAATTTCCATGGCCTGCACCAAATTCATTTTTCTCCCTGGAGGCCTCCAACAAATTCATTTTTCTCCCTGAAGGCCATGGAAATTAACAAACCAATCAATAACCAGAAACATATACCCCTAAACGAGCAACTTGATTTATGTAGATCTCCTGTCGTGAATGTATGAGTTTACCAACCCCTAGAATTTTCTGGATGGTATTTTGAGTTAGCATCCTGTCTCTCAAATACCTGTTCTCGTAGCATACCTGAAATTTACATGAAATCGATGTTTCAAAATTTAGATTTCAGTTTTATACTTGATAATGGGATGAAACTCGAAACCGGTCGTATGAATAAAAAATTTTCCAGTGGTATTTAGACAAAAGTATTTTCATTCAATTTCATTTAAGTGATCATGAATTATCATAAAGTAAATACGTCATCAATCACACATAATATGAAGTCGGATTTCCACTGGAAGGATTGCCCCCAAAAGGACTCGCTTGCAACTTACGATAACAGAATCAAAAAACATATATCCGTTTCAAAAACATACTTCGAATTTCACCAAGTAGACAGAAAATAGTCTGAGTCGCTTGTTTCGTTGTGGACGATTTTTAAATTTGCACTACACGACAGCAATTGAATTGTTGCATTCTCCAACTGTCCATTACTTTTTTCGCTCATGTTCCACAAAGGAAAATCAAATATAATGTTTGTTTGAAATCAACAACAATACAACAAATAAAAAATAGCTAACTGAGTGCCGATAATTGAAAGTTATGCCTACCACAGATCAACAAACGAAGTAATAATATCGGCTCCCGTTTCCACAAAGCGAACTTATAAAAACAGACAAAAAAACAACACCGTATGAACCTTCCGCCTGCATACAGGATATTTCGTTGTTGACAAAAGCAGTCGCCCGCGAACCAAGGTCTTCAAAATGTATTTTATTTTGACAACCCAAACGATACCAAATCGGTTAGGCCATTTTTTGAAATTAAAATATACGGACACATAGACAGCGGACAAATTTTCTCAAAATCATTGTTTTTAGTTATATTCCCTTGATACAGACCGCAAATAATAGTTTTTTGAATATATATTTTTTTTTCAGAAAATTGTAGCATTGACAGTAGTAGTGTAAACATTTTCTGATATCTGATATTTGTAATGTCAGGTTCAAAGCTTACTGTAACGAAATTTTCATTGATAGGATTTATATTTCATGAATGCTTATTTAATGAATTTTATACAACGTGTAAGTAACTAGGTATTTCAAATTGAGAATTTTTTCGACATTTTTCTATGTCTAGTAAACAATTGTAAGTTATACTTAGATTTTCAATGTCTGCTTTTTTGATCATATCATTAGGCTTTTCGTTAATTTTGTTGATTTGTTCTGTATTAATATTGGAATAATACAACATGAGAATGTCAATTTTCTGACAATAAACAGTGTGAGAATAGTTTTTTATTTTGTTCACAACGATTTATATTCTTTCAAATAATACAGAACATTTTTTGCTATTAGAAAATAATGAAATTTGCTAAGATCATCATTGCCTGTCTTTTTGTTAACACTGTTAATTTTTTTATTTTCATTCAATTTACTGAGTACTCAGGTATCTAAAAGAAACAATCAATTTTGGATCAACATCAAAAAAGCAGCAAAACATTGCTGGTTTATTAATGTTGATTCCAGTTTCTGTTAATATGACGAAAAATTGTACACGTGCATTTTTACTTAGAAAATAACTTGAGAATCGAAAAAACCACCAAAATGGATTTATTTTCTATGGGAGAAAAATATATGATATTACCTGAAGCAACTGAAGAAGCTTTAAATCTGACTCAATTCTTGAATTAATCTGGAATTCAAAAAGAGTAAATTATTTCAATACATGTTGATAGTCAATGAGCTCAGAAGCTTACTAGAAATACAATTTCCAATACTTCAAGATCAAAACATAGAGAAGCAGTCGGAATCATATCGATAAATTTGAGATATATACCAACATAATTTTATCAGAGAAGCAGTTGAAAATGAGTCGATGAAATTGAGATATTTACCGACGGAAGACATTCCAGCTGATGTTTTGACAAAAGTGCTAGGTGATCTAGATCTAGATGATCTTCAGCATTTCGAATTCTATCATGTATTGAGAGTTGAATATATTTCAGAAGTGTTATTGCCAAATGGAGACGTAGGTTGTGGGGAAGGGTTGAGAATATTAAAGGTCATCTTGTATCCACTGAGATATGTTTTATTTTTTGTCAATAACTGAATATACATGATCTACACATCTTTGTGAAGAGTTTGTTTTGGAAATAAATGCTTTCTTTCCAAAGCAAGACAAAATTTGTGAAGAGTAAACTGAAAAATCATAATACCATCTATTATAAATGCTGCTAAAGAAGTAAAAACTTATTTACATTTATGAAAAGAAATAAAATTCATGGATTCAATAAATACTGAGATTTTGTCTATGAATGTTTAACGTTTCGAAAAGCATTTTTTATGTTTTTGAAAAACTTATTCTATCGTTTATTTCAGAACAAATTGTTTTTGAAAATTGCGGTAGGTTAAAATCCTCAAAAAAAAACCAATTCATTCACAAAAAAATATATTCAAACGAATATAAAATACACATAGAAGTTGGTACAGACCTGAAAAAAAGCAGCTTTACAATGAAGCCTACTCATTTACTCAATGACCTCAAAAAATAATGAAATGAACACGATGTGAGAAATGCCACAAAAAGTTTGATTCAAAGAATATGCGGCTCATATCCTATGTCATATTAGACCAATGAAGTGTAATAGCATCCAACACATCTTTGAGAACGGTCATGAATGAAAGCAAATTCTTTGAAATCAGGCCCTGGATCTTTCAGAGAGTTTCAAAATAAGAGATGTTCTCTTTTTTTATGAACTACTTTGCTTAAATCATTTGAAAGTTACTCGAAAAATTCATCATCAGAGTTTGTACTTAAGAAGTGAATTAGAGATTCATCTCCGGATTACGCCAACTCAGTAGATGAAACGCTAGTTATTAATTGTTCGTTATTGATTGTTGCGCTTCTGGTTTCTGAAATTGTGTATATTATGGAGAATCTCCACACCAGAGGATCCGATTCAAAACACAGCCATCAAAATATTGTCAATTCATAATTTTGTCGTTTCCTCAGAAAAATATAATGAGGGAGCCCAGTCACTTGTACATTTCAGAAAGAAGTAATTCGAAGCAAGTTAAAACATTACTGAACTCCCGTAGAGTTTGGACTTTCAGTCAAACTCTGGTAAAATTTGTTTTGCAAAAGTACTTTCATAAGAATTTAACCTAGTTATGTCTCTGTTATAGTATACAAGCCAGGCAGTATATTTTGTCAGTCATTTCTTTTCTAACGATAACGTATAGAATGCTTAGAGATAGTCATGCAGTGAATACTCGTAAACGTCAACAGGCACTCGGTGGGTGGGTAGGGCCGTAGTAGCCGCCCACTCATGTAAAATTGAATTGTTTTCAATAATTTCCTCCCGTCTAAAAATTTGTCTAACGACAGTGTAGACAATCATTTTATGTTTCAATAATGTCAGCTGGCCTTACCGTGGTGAATAATGCGTCAGCTGGTCACACAAACATGTGAAAAAAATATCTCCAGTGAGTTTATTATTTTCAATTGTCAAAAATCTATCACCGGATTTACGTAGGTACTTGAGAAGAAGTTCAAGTTAGAAGCCACATCGAAATGTGTTATTCATTGAAAAAATAAAAAAAATATGAAATATGAAAAATGTTTCTTTCAATTATTCTTTCAATTCGAGAACATCCATCAAAATTATCATAAGAAAAGATATGAGTAGAACAAGTTTAAGAAATATGTTGCTGAAATCAGCAAAATTTTGACTTCATGTCTGTATTCGAAATAATATTCAGCAAAATATAATTAGAATAATTTCATTCATGAACTAGCAGAAATCAATCTCTCATTCAATCATTCATCATATGAATATGAATCATTTATCATATCGTGAGAAATGATAATTGAATCTTCGTATTTTCTATAATCCTCATTTTCATGATGACCTTCTACTACATAGTAACAACGAGAACATCCATCAAATTATTTAATATATCGTCGTTCACCTCTGTTTTGTTCTGAACACAATATCTGCCATGTTATATTTTTATATGTTTACCGATACAGTTAATTTTTTGTAGTTCTGTCAACTGAATGGCGTCGTGTACAACGATTTCGTTGTAACCCGGTTTGATTATGTATATGAATCGAATATTCTCGAATAGAATATGTTTCAACGTCTCGTAATAACAAAAGCAGGGATAAAATTTTCCCTGAAACTTGGGCCAAGGTTAGCTCAACAGATGCATCTCTGTAACAATTTTAATCATTTCACTTTTGAGTACAAAGCTAATTGGGTTTTCCGTTGATCTCTCTCTCTCTCTCTCTCTTTCTCTCTCTCATTTTACCTTGACTTCACCCTCAAACAAATTGAATAAGTTGTATTCTGACAAATTGGTTTTCTGTTATTTTGAATATTTCAGTCATTAATATATTTTGCTTCATTATTGTGCCATTTTCAATTTGAAGGACGTAGAAGGGTGTGGTAGACAGTTTCGAATATGTGAAAACCCTCGTCAAAGTATTTATTAGGGAGTGTCAATAAGTCGGCTGCATGAATTGAATGTTTTGTAACCTCTCAACTGAATATTGAGGAATGATTGGAAAGAGTGACAAACAAACTATACACTGAAATTTTGAAGTTGATAAAATTGAAAAAAGAAACTTTGTATGGATCATATGAGAGAGACAGCAGAAGTTATCTGTTTGAGGGTAACACACATTCGTGAAAAATTATATAAGTTAAGGTCATTCATTCCTGATTCACAAGAAAATATAACAACATATGTTTCTACTGATGAAAATAATTGGTTTACTTCTCAATTTAAATACACTTTTTTCAGTTATGGAAAAACGAATTTAATATAATTGTGGAAAAACGTTGAGTATTCCAACATTCCTATATGATTATGTTCCACATTCATTTATTTAGACTGATTACCGAACCGTCAAATGCTGTTTCAAAATCATTTATTGTCTTTCGGTTTCATACAACCTCTTTTTTTACCCAAGTCACAAATAAATGCTGTTGAGGTTCATGTGTGTTGTATGAGGTTAAGTTTTTGCTACCGGTCACATTGTAAAAACCAAAGTAAGGTTTCAAGGAACCTTCGATGGATAATAAAACCCATTAAATTTATATAATTTTTTTACTACAGAAGTTCAAATGTAACCCAGCTACGAATTCTTCTTGAAACTTATTGGTCTAGAAATAATGTTTTGAGATTCTTCACATTCACGATTTCATGGAATGTGGTATACAGCGTGATTCACGGTCGATGGTAGGTTGGACATTTATGGTAAACGCAACGCAGAATTTTTCTGAAATTTTAAAATTTTCCATTTCTTTACTACTTCTATCGATCTGAAATATTTCTGGCATTGCGGCGTTGCCACTTCTATCAAAAAGTCCTAGCAACTTTACAAATCGAAAACCACGTATAATAACACAGTTTTGGAATCGCTCTTTCATTATAATACTTTTTCGTCAAAAATGTGTCAGTATACCTATATCTATCGATTTTCGAGATAAAATAGAATTTGTGTTGAATATGGTCCGAAACATAGCCCTAATTAAACTTAAGTACTCTCAATTCAGTACTCTCAATTCATGAAAAGTTTATATTTTGATGATAGTTTGGGCTACTCAAATATTCAATTAACACTAAGAAATCGACTTTATATCAGAGAGGGCGTGCTAAAATAACTATTATTTCCAGTACCTATGCATAAAAGTGGTCAAAAGTAATATTTTCAAATGGAGCACCCCCTGTTCGATAAGTTGAAAGATAATGAAAAATGCTTCAAGATGATATATCACGTCTTAATATCTGAATCATTAAATTTTCTTCATAGAGTCACTTCCTCTGGAAAAATATTTTTTTAAAAATTTGGTTCTAGGTAGCAGTAAAATTATCAAGCTTATACCAGTTTGGTTAGTTCTATAGGTAATTTACAAATATTTATCGACGGTGTTTCAAAACATCCTCCAATATGTGATCAAGTCATTTCAGAACATGCGAAAAATTCAACCAAATGTACCCTGAATGAGCACCAATGAACGAAAATAAGTTTCTAAGATTACAAAATAATTTCCTTTCCTATGGATCGCAGTTTACAGGGAACAACTGAAAAGCAAGATTATCCGACCTATAACATGTGAAAGTACAGAAAATAATAGAATTATAATGAATAAAAAAAAATAAAATGAATGCTGTAAAACTTGTCTATCACATTCTGGAAATTTCAAAATATTTTTTGTACACGACTAGTGGTTGTTTTTCCAATTTCATGGGAATGCAGATCTTCAATACACCGCACTATCGCCGTAACGGTTTTTCTCTGGTAGGCACTGCAGTACTAGACATCTTTTTTTTTTCAAAACACTTCACGAAAAAAATCAAGTGGTATGAGATCAGGTGATCCGGCTGGCCAATCCCACGGCACGAAACGCCTAAACCAACGATAGTCATAGTGAAATTTCCTGGAAACTTCTTATATGGAATGAGCTGGCACTCCATCCAGTTGAAACCACAAATTTATATATTCCTCTAAAGGCAAATTCTCGGGAAATCGGTAACCGTCGTCCAAAATATTTGGAGATACCTCTCTGCATTTAGTAATTCGGAATAAAACAGCTCACTCCATTGTTCTTCAAAATACAGAAAATATTCAGGTACATTTTTAATTGAATTCCCATTTCTTTTGTCATATGAAGATTAGGATCAGTCCAAAAATGTGTATCCCTCCTATCAAAATTGCCATTTCTCGTGAATTTTGATTTGTCACTCCAAATTATTTTTAACAAAAATTCACAATCTTCCTCTATATGTATCAAAAGGGATTCACAAAATTGCACTCTGCGTTCAAAATCTTCTGCTTTGAGAGTTTGAACTTTGGTAAATTTATATGGATGCATTTCATGATTTTTCAAAATTTGTTGTACTGAAGCATATGATACACCCAAATCATTTTCTGCACTGCGAATGGAAACTTCTGAATATGCATAAGAATATGCCATTCATATTATAAGGTTTTGGTGATGTTGAAGGCGCTTCTGTTCTGACAGTTCTGACAATGATTTGATCACTTTTTTTATGTGAAACAAATAATTGTATAAGCACTTCGTTTGGGTATTAGATATTTCCATTCATTTTGGACGATGTTTTGAAACATCGTCGATAACTATTATTTCTAAATTACTCATAAAGATAACCAAAAAACTAAATTTTCGGAAAAGTAATGTTGAAAATTTTATGATTAAGGTATTGAGACATGATATATCATCTTGAAGCATTTTTCATCATCTGTCAATGTATCGATTATTATACAGGTGGTTTCATTTGAAATATGAACGTTTGACCACTTCTATGCATAATGGAAACAATAGTAATTTCAGCACGCCCTGTATGATATGGATTCGAGTTCTTGGTATTATAGATAGATAGATAGATAGATACTGATTAATAGATATTAATTGAATATCTAAAGTTTGTCCAAACTATCATCAGAACAATAATTTTTCATGTGTTGAACCATATTCAGCACAAATTATTTTTTATTTCAATAAACGTTAGAGGACATTATTGACAAAGAAGATTATAAGAAAGAGTAATTCCAAAAATATTTTAATATAAGGGGAGTTCAATAAAAAAAAATGCTAGCACTTTTAGATAGAAATGGCAACACCGCTATGGTGAATATATTATAGATCGATATAAAAGGAAAGAAAGTGCGAGATGTGAAATTTTCAGAAAAATCCTATGTTGCGTTCACTATAAACGTCTAACCTACCAATGATCGTGAGTCACGCTGTATACGAGACAAATATGCAGTGTTTGGGCATTTTGGGACGACCGGGATCCTGCGATAGTTGTGAGTTCGCCAAGCATTTCCGGAATGTTGTTCAATAATTGTTTTGGCTCAATTAAATATATTGTCACCTTTTCTTCAACGATTATGTAACAGTTGGCGAAGAATATAATGAATCAGTTTGTTAGCCAGAAGTCTTCAATTGAATATAAAAAATATGTTTAGAATCTGTTTCCCGTTAACCAGCTGTCACCTCTTACGAACGGTAACCGACAAAAAAAACTTGTGCGATCAATGAGGTCTCGTCGTCCAACATGCGATTTCTTGCAGGGTGAAATCAATAATCTAAAACGTAGAAGTATTCTTCATGAAAATGGTGGCTGACATGCATATCGAGCAATTGCTTATTTGAAAATGAACAACAAATAAGGATATTCATATTCGTAGTATTTATGATTTGTTCACATTACCTGCTACGAATAACAGGTTGGCGTAATACTTCATTATTCTAGCTCGGATGAGTTCCGTATTTTGAAGGTTGTCGCTTAAACGGGGAAAACAGCTCCTTGATGAAAACACCCAATTTCAAATTCTTTTTCGAACCTGTTCACTCATGAATGGATTTTTATGTTCACCGACTGTGATATCAAAAATTACCAGAGTACTATTGACCTACCCGGCTCAGCAATGGTAGCCAAAGCATGTAGATATATAGACATATACTTTATTGCCCAAGAAAATATAATCTTCTCTATTTGTAGTGTAGGGAGGGTGAGTGTAGGGTCACAGCACTTAGACCACACATGACCCATTTTACATTTTCCCGAGGAGTTGTCCTTCTAGGTCATCGTCCATCCTGTCTTTTCAGGTGGACATATATCTGGATAACTCCGGACATTCACGTAGGACATACCTGACAGTTTCATCTTCCTGTTCACATATTCTGCATAGAGGTGTGTACACTGCTCGATATTGTGGAGGTGTTTCCTCTGTTAAGCGTAGATTTTTCCTGGTCATCGCCAGATATTTCTTTGGCGCCAGCTTCCCAGGGTCGTCCAAAGTAATTCTGGCAAGATTGCATTCTTTGATTTCATCCCATCTTTTCAGGGATTGAGCATGGGTGTGAGGTTTGGCTAGTTCCGCAATTGTCAAAGTCCGTAAGTGCCACTGGGTCCAAAAATGTTCAGTTCAGCCGCTTCCTTGGCTAAAGAGTCGGCAATGCGATTACCTATACTCCTGTTGTGCTCTTCAATTCACCTCAGGATAATTTTGTTATCTATCGAAGCATTGGCTAAATCTTGGTGGCACACTAATACTAGCCCTTAATTTCACTGATGGTGGAAAGTCATCATCGTTTCAAGCAGGTTGGAGCCCAGCTTCCTTACCCTTAGGACTGGTATTAGCTGATGGTGTGTATTATATTTAGAGGCCTTAGTGGGTAATTAGACATTAGTATATAGAACTATGTCAATAAGCATATCTTCGGTAGAAAATAAGAGCCAACAGTCAATAGCGGTCTTTTTCTGTAGCGCAATTCCTTCCACGCCAGGTAAATGGATTATAATGTTTTCAGATCTTGTTCCAACGTTTTTGCTGATTGAGAATTTCGCTTATTCTGACTTGTTTCTATCTAAAAAATACCTGATATCGCTTGGATCTGAATCTGCATCATTTCGTGAGTCATCTGAAGATTCTCTTGCTTCTTCATATTCCGTCTAAGAAACTGTATTTTCCGATTCGTCCCCAGCGTGTTCTGTTTCTTCTCCAGCAGCATATTCATCGCCTATTTGTGCGACTCCGACTTCTTCTAGCACTCCTTCCTCTTCACTTTCAGAATTACTATCAATAAATGACTCATTATCATCATCAGAACTGGCGCCAAACGCTTCATATAAACGTTTGAGTCTTTTTTATCCTTCTTCGTGAGACGTTTCACAATTTTATTGAAACTCCAGAAATATTCATGAAAATAATCAACAGTATTCTGCAGAATATTATTTCAAATTCACCTCCAATCTACAAACAAATAGTTACATTAAAAGTGTTCTGGGGCATGTCGTACCCTGACGGACTTCTAAGATGTCTCGCTCACAACTGAGATGTTGGAGGGAGATGAGGGTGTGTAGTACCTCAAAAAATATGTTTCAACTCCAGCTACTAAGCACTAGAAGTCAGTAGTTCAATTAGTTTCGATTTGAGAGCTGTGACTTGCAGTTGTGGGGTAAGGTATACCCAAGAACTGCAGAACCCAACATAACCTAACGAAGGGTAAGTGTGAAAAACAGCTTCTTGATGAAAACACTCAATTTCAAACTCTTCTTCAAACCTGTTCACTCATGGAAGTATTTTTATGTTTACCTACTGTGACATCAAAAATTACCAGAATACAAAATAATAGTGACCCGACCCGGCTTAGCAATGGTAGCATTGCTAAATATGTTCTCATATTTTTTGCCATAGGGTTAGATTACCTTGTAATCAATAATAATCACCTTCACGTAAGGAAGAAAAGTTCATAAATATCGACCATGATTTTGAAATAGGTAAGCACGTGAAACAAAAGAAACGCTATTGCAAACTGTCTTCATCACGCGGATCGCATCGGTTTATGTGACCTTTTCAATTCACTCTGTCGGATATGAGTTCTGAGTTCAAGATCTCTTGATCCATTCTTTAGAATTACGTAATGATAATGGCAATTATAATGTGCGTGAAAAGCCTAAGGTAACTGATTTGATGAGTATTGATATCGTATTTTTCCAAATATCTTTCCAATATCAACATTATATGTAACTATGATCCTTAATATGGAAAGGTGTATAGTGAACTATCGTTAAAAGATGGACATATACCGTACGAATTTTTGTAGACTAATCAAAGAAAAACAATATAAGTATTGTAAATTAGTTTGTTATATCTCAATGAAACTAATAGGCAGCGTTTTCGATGCAATTCCGGTAGCCCAACCGCCACGCTTTCTCTAGGATAACATCGTCATATTTCAAGCAATTCACACAACAAAATAATGAACCATACGAAACCTTCATTCAAATCACTACGATTATCAGTGAAAACCGTATGAAAATCATTTTGGTGATTTTTGAGTTCATCGCATTCAGACACAGACAGAAGTGGCGGCGTGATTTTATTTCATAATATAAGCGAAGTTGCCAGTTGTAAAAAATCATAGTCCAGACGTGATAAGCAACATATTTGAGGAAGTGAAGTGTTGTTATTTCATTAGCGGTTGATTTGTTGATGAACTTTTGATATATATTCTCATTATAATAAGTGCAGTTCCTAAAAATAAATCTAGCAATTGAAAACAAAACAGCATTCAGTTCGGTAGATAATACTGCAAAACTGGGAATTATCGAACGAAAATGTAACGTTCAGTTTCTCACTGCCTCATTGTATCATTCTTCGAAGAATTATCCACCCCTATTAGTAAAATATGTTTCCATAAAGGCTTTATCTTAAGCTTCCAGTTCAGTGCTTTGAGAGATATAAAATATATGGAAACCAACAAGTTGCTTTGTATATAAGGGAAAGAAACGGAGATGGCTCAACATGTTAACCTCAATGGTACGTACAGTAAGACCTAAATCCTTTTGGTGTGTTTTCGAGCAAATATTCAAACCGCAGTTAAGTCGAATATATTGTGCAGAAACAAATTGAGGCAGCCACGAAATGATCGCATAAATATAACCAACATCGTATTCGCGTGCTTTGGACAACTCTCGAGTTAGCGGTTTTCATTGTTTCATCCAATAATCGTATACACTGGTTGACATTAAATCAACCCTTTGTGGTTTTTTGAAAACATTCACATAATTACGAGTTGGCACCTTTAAACTATTTCAGCCAATCCAGTCAACATGTGTTGCCATATAAATAGGTGAGAATAATTTTTATATGAAATAAAACTATTACTGATTTCATTTCAAAAACGAATTGAATTGAAAAAGCCTTCATAAAGAAGTCCTCAGAAATAGCTTCAATCCCGATTTTTTTTTCAAATTTTTGTTTTTCTATAATATCCGAAAATCGAGCCCTTTTTTGGAGCGTGGATAATACTTGAATTATTTTAACAATATGTAATTCATTTATGTAACAAGGGCGTGCATTTACGTAAGTTTCTTTCATAATATTGTTCATCATTCCATATAATAAATGTGTAACTGATTGTCAGTTTGTTTGCCGGTGCGTTTGTGCGCGTTAATTTCGGAAACGGTCAAAAAACTACTTAAAAATAAATCAGATTGGAGTAATGTGGATCCTTTGATTGACCAATCACCTCCAGATATTATCTTCTGCGATGTAGTTGTTGAAGCACAGAACAAAAATCATGAAGCAAATGAAGCTACACAATGAATTTATTCGACAAAAACCATGTCAGTGGAATATTCTGATATCGAAACGAATCATATCTTCATTCGTCATTTCTCTGAATGTGATACAAGTTCTGCTCTCGATAATAAAACATTCGTTGTTAAATTTTACAGTTATCAGAATTGACGTTCAACAGCTGAAACTTTCATGGTTGAAGAGCCACTTGAGGAAGTATTGTTGAATGAAAGTATTATTCATATTCTCACTATATACTTTATACAACTGACACAAACTTGAATGAAATTAAATACAAACGTTTCATGACATTAGTTCCAAAGAACAAGACCGTCTGATTTCAGAGATACACTGAATTGACAATTCAATCATGAATGATGGAACCAGCAGGTGTGTGCACGACAGCGTTTCAAGTAAATTATTTTTACTAAAAAATAAATATTTGGAAGTACCTATACCGTAGGTTCTGATGAATGCCTGCCGGAAACAACTACCTCTCCGACTGATATCATGCTAGATATTGAGTTATATCCCACAGACATTTATGCAAAATACCCAACAAAGGTTAGTCTCGCAAATGTTTCTCGTTCATCGGGCTTCAGGTCCATGCTGAAACTATTGGACCAGACCACCTACAAACTGGTTTCGAAGTATTAAATCTGGTCAGTACAGAAAAGATCCTACCTAAACATCAAAGTGCCTGGTACTCGATTTATTTCAATACGGCTCCACTACATACATGAAACCTTCCTCTAAGAGAAAGATTATCGACTAGTAATAGATCCATCTCGTGAACAAAGCCCCAAGCGGGAAAGAAATATTCCACCTATACTCTAACCGATATCACACAGTGTTGTATGAAGACTGTATCGAGAAATAGTACACATGTACAAGAAAATAAAATATTTTGAAATACAATCTAGAAATAGTCATCTCTGTCAACTACCTACACCGAAGCATAGCATAGGTAACAATCAGCATGGACACTTGGCCATGCCGCCTTTGATGTGGAAAAGTATCTAAATGCCATTTTGGACAGGTTCGCATTCGCATATATATATTTGTCTGATTTTTTTCTACATTAGTCCGTTGCAAATATAACATATGAAAATCAAATTTTGAGTTATTACACAGTTGTTAGTGAAGTTTGTAAATATTTCTTTCTATATATCAATGTTATATAAATTTCTAGCTTGGAGCTTCGTTGTTGACTATTTGACTATTTCTCCACATCTTCCCTTCGACTGTAAAAAACATATTTCCCTTACTCACGTCCAGCCCCAACAATAATCAACTAGCCTGGGCCGAGCTACTTTTTGGTAATACAAACGCGAATACAAACGGCTAGCGTCCCACCATATATTGATTATTATTATGATACTTTTTCAACCCACGCAAAACTGTATTTCCCATGTTACTTTCATGCATAATGTTTAAATAACATAAATACTCATATTCCATACCATCAAGTGTTTTCACACTGACTGAATTCTATCTAATTAGCGCTTTATATAATAATAATTTGAATTATATGACACACGCGATTCATGTTGGATTTGAATCGCTGGAGATAAATTCATTCTAAAAACGTCCTCAGGAAGTTTATTCCACAAAAAACGCAGTTCTCCAGATGAAAGAGTTTTCAAACAATGAAGTTCGAGGTGAACTGAGTTGAACCTCAAAACGTATTTCTGATATGTACCGCTCTTGGTGGAATCAAATGTGCCAAGTCACTTGAACACCTCCCGTGAAAGTATATATGAAAGAGTGACAATGCTCCAACCTTTCTTCGTTGTTCCAGACTCTCAAGTAGATTATAATAATTTTTCAATGATGAAATTCATCAATGATCAAACATAATAACATCTATTTTATAATATAAACAAAATATTATTGATATGTAAAATTTTTAAAACACCTTCAGAGTTTCCTCTTGTGATTTCTTTTGTATACGTCAAATGCTCCTTCAGCTCTCATCGTATTGGAAGTATCCTGTTGTATGTGCAGTGAAGCAAAACCATTGAGTCATTGTATTGCGTAGATATGTTTTTAAACGACGAAGAGCTGAAAAAGTTCTCTCTGCTGTACTGGTAGTCACAAGAAGAGTGTACAATAGTTGCAGTAATATTCTGATGTTTGAGAGAGAATTGGGTATCTAGACAGCTTATTTTCGGGATTTGATTCCCACATATGTTTCCAAATTTACAACTCACCTCTCCAAGCCAAAAAGCATGATATAACTTCTTTTTATTTGATTGATCATCAAGAATGTCACCACTGATGTAGGCATCATGTATAACGGGTGTTAACAAGTGTTGCAGCTTACCTACACATTCGAACTTTTTTTTGGGGATCCTTGCAGTCACTTCATTTATAATGAAATAAAGAAATCGGATGTACACTGATATAGATCTCAGAACTGTTGTAACCGACCATATTTTTCTGGCTTGGGGTCATTATTTTCCCGCATCTCTTCTTCAAAAGCTTTAAATCTTGCATCGGAATCACGGAAAAAATTTCTAGGAAAGATATAACTCCCAATGCATTTCTGATGCTAGTAACAGAACAAGCTCTGCTTATAGCTATACCGGGTGTCCCAGAGCTTTTAGGCCAGCAGATATCTCAGTTACCTGCAGAACAAAAATTAAAACAAAAATATGTATCATAGGAGAACACAAGCACTTTCATGCAGCATAGCAAAATCCACCCCCTGGTAAACAACCCCCAAGAAACCACCCCTAACTTTTGTTTTTCAAATGGCACGCCCATGTTTGTTTTGGTTCAACTTACAGTCTTT